>BGPR01035681.1:0-15855 GCA_013235015.1 Araneus ventricosus | reverse complement strand
CGACTTAACCCCTTAATTATGGTGCCCGAGCGTCACTCATGCATTGAATAACCATATTTTTCAAATGAAAAGTTAAAATTAGGTCACTGTTGGTGGCTATAATTTGATACATAAATTACATGTAATTCATTAGCGTCTGAAGTGTTCCATGGACCGTTAAATCAATAAGACAACACTTTTACAAACCAGAAGACGTCATCGATCATATTTAAGGGTTAATATTTTGATGACAAACAAACATCATAAATTTATGACATCAGCTATCTCTTTTAAAATAGTTCAATTCTAGCTCTTTTGAAGTTATATTAACATTATATATTTACATAAATAAATGCATACTTTATTTATTCACATAAATAAATACTTGCTTTATTTATGTAATGGATAGGCGGATATGTAATTGCAACAGCGGCTTATTTTAGGAGAGATAAAATGAGTCTTCATACTCAAATAATATATATATAAGATTCTCAACTACAAGATCTTTATTAAAACTACTTTTTAAAGGATTCTTTGTTTATCTACATCCTGGAAGCAAACAATCAGTCCTAATCTTTCATGATTTAAAAAAAGTAAATCTCTTGCCAAGGAGGAAAATTTTATTAATATGAAAGGAACAGAGTAATATATTAGATTATATAAGATTCTCGGTTTGCAAGAGGTCATTTTGTAGCTATTGAGTCAATTACTTTTAAGTTAAAATAGCATAAATTATTACGAAATAGAACAGTTTCAGAAGTTATGCTTTGAATATTCGTATTTTAATACCATTTATAAGCATATAATTAAATTACACTCAATTTTATAATTTGCGCTATACTTCTATACAACCATCAATAAGTCTCATTTTCAGAAATGAGACTTATTGATGGTTGTATAGAAGTATATATATATATGAATACTTCAACGGCAAGAAGTATTCTTATAAACCCCTATAAATGTTTCCAATCCATGCATCTTCGTTTCAAAAGAATTATTGTAATTTGATAAGCAAGCATTTTCAAAAGCCTGTTAAAGCACAAAATCTAAACACTTTCATTCCTTTTAAACTGTTATATCCAAAGAAGCATTAAATGCTGTTTATACAACTCTATTCCACATTCGAACAAATTAAAATTAAGTATCTAGATGGTCTTTCTGTCATCATGAACGAGTGATTCATTGTCTGTTCTGCGGCATAAAAAATCACCAAACGAAAAAGGAACAAATTCCTACACGCGACGTGAAACAAAAACAAAAACCATTCACCACAAACGCTGCCAAAATACATACGAAGGAAGATGTTTGCTCATTGCTTTACGACTGGAAGGAAGTCCTACGCAATCGATAGTTGGATATTGTCCAGTTAGTTGTTTTTCTTTTTGGTAACTTTATTGAGGTTAATAATAAAAAAAAAATGTCTCCATAATGTAAGTACATAGCAAAATGGATTAAAATTAAACCTGTTTTATGGTAAGAAAACCGATTAGGATATATTGTTCTAGATGAATATCAGCGCCATTTTCTTTCTGTCAGAATTGGCGGCCATGTTGACTCTAAAATAAACGTGTGGAAGTAACGACACAAATCGGGATATCTTCGCGATTTGTCGACATTTCAGCCGAGGAACAATTGGAACATATTCTGGCCCTTTTGTGAATATTTACAAACGACCGCCATTTCCCGAAGGCCATCAAATGAACGACGAGTTTAATGGTCATGATGATGCATTATGAAGCTGAATTTAAATTGCTTTCCTTGTATGCATGCATGGCAATTTAGAATTTTTAACACCTGGAAGGCATTTCTTAACTTTTCTAGTCGCCCATTTTCTTGGAATAGGTTACCCTCTTGTGCATGCAATGGGTATTACGGTATGCATCTGAAATATTTTATGGTCTTTTACAATCATATGCAATATTTGTGAAATATTTCGCGGGCTTCCTGAAGATGTATTTTATGTCTCAAACTCTCATATTTCATTATCAAATCTACCGCTTGAAATATACAGAACTGTTTTCAATTCACTTTACAGCATATGTTCAAAATGAACTGTCACGTAGATAGTAGACTCAGACTTAATAATACTTCCCATTACATTTATTACGTGCTCTTAAAAGCGTTTGTACTATACTGACTGTCGTGTCAACAACAAATAATTCATGACATTTACCATTTCTATGTCTTATTGTACACTTACTGGCAAAATAATCCATTACTACTCCTTTTTTATTATACTTTAAAGAAATTGGACTTTTAAAATTATGAATCCGTTGGTAAAAGCAGCAAAAGTCCATGAGCAAGGACTCAAGTAATAAATTTATCGCACTGCATTGTTTTGCTTATAAATATTTAAGAAATACATTATTCCATGACTATTGTGATAATCTGAGATATATAGTATTTTGTTTCTATCGAATTAGAAACATTTTATCTATCTTGGACAGTTTTCGTCAGTGAATGATGCCTTTTTAGCTCTTCAACAGAAAATGAAATCTATAAATCTGTGTTTTAAATTTAGATAACATTCCGATTTGTTATTAAATAGATCTATTAATCTTGCAGCTATAAATGTTTAAGATATACAGTATATTTCAAAATTCGTTGTAATTACGTTAGAGGGTTATATAACATAACTAGACAAGCGTAAAACAACCATACATTGTATGCTCGGAACCCAAACGGTGAAGCGCTAGTATTTTCTAGCAATCTAGCCCATGTTATCTTGTGAACCCAATAATTAGAGTAATTTCGGTGGTATTTGAATTTACAGATAATATGTTGAAGAGAGGAGGAAAATCTCAGTCGAATTAGCAGATGGGCCATCCAGTTGGTAATCGGGGGGTTTGAAATTTTCATCTCCGCATAACTACCTTACTATTGGAGATAGAAAAACAATCCAAATTAGACGAATTATTTCCTCATTATAATGAGCAACTTTTGTGATGAAATTTTTTCAATGACTGCAGTTGCTTAGAAGTTAGGGGCAAAAAAATGACTTTCACCCTCTAACTTTGGCTGCTTTATTACCTAAGCTTGTGACACCTGGATGAAAATCTATCTTCAGTTGTATTCTCTTCACCCTCTGTACAAAACATTACTCTCCGGTTCAAATCCAATCAAAATTACTTTAGTTATCGTGTCAACAAGTAAAGATGACCCAGATTGCTGAAAAGCACCCTATAGCGCTTCACAGTTTCAGTTCCGATTATATACTGTATGGTAATTTGCTTGTCTAGTTATTTTCTAACAACTACTAACATATCTACCAAGAATTTTGAAACACCATGTATAAATTTCAACTTAATATTTAAAAACAGCTGTTTTGAAACCCGCAAAAGACTGAGAAAGGCTCGATAATGGCTAACTTTTTACCTTATTAAAAAGCACTCATTTTACATTCTAAATAGATTCAAGGTTATATTTTTTGAATTTAAATTATTTGTTTGTACAAGCTATTGGAAGACTTAAGTTTAATATGCAATGAGATAAAAAAATAATTTATTCCCTTCTTCACAGTACAATATCAGAAAGCGATTTTAGAATGAAAGAGACTATTTTTCTATTCTTTAATTTAATTCGGATAGAAAACTTATTCGCTTTACAGTCTTTATAAAAAATTTAACCAAATTTTCCAAAATCCCTTTCATATCCAGCATTGCTCGAAACACGAAATCTTCATTTAAAAATAAGATATCAACAGCATCACATTTTATGCCAAATCTCGAGTAATAGCTTTCAAAAATATTCTCAACTCCCATGGTGATGATAGTCACCGTGATAGATTTTCATTCCAGGTTGGGCTTAATCTTTTCAACGACGCTTCAGTATTTATTTCTGGAAAGAAGTTTCTCCTGCAAAATATTCCGACGTATTAGAAAAGAGGCAAAAAAGAATGAAATTTCTCTCTTCAGAAGAATCTCTGAAATCTTCTCCCTTAAGAATTCCACAAAAACAAGTCAAAAGAAAACCCTAAGGTAAAATATAAAGGAGTCTGCCCGTGCCTTCGAAGAACTTTAACTTCGAAGAAATTTTCAGAAGGCGAAATGCAAGAACAAAGGAGTAGAGGAAAATACCCGTGAGTATTCTTGTAACACGTGTCTACCCTTCATCGGTAGTCTTCAGATTGCTTATTATGGATGGTATTTGTAGAAAATTGAGTATAAAAGGCGCCTATCGAGTTTCTGAAGAAGAAAAAGAAAGTTCTTTAAAAAGTCAGAGACAATTGTATCGGAATAACAACGAAGAAGAAACAACTATTGTAACTAGAAATAGGGGGTTTCGTTTTTTTTCTCTCCAGAAACCGGTGAAGTAGATATAAGTTTTTGTTTGAATTCTTTCTCAGTGTAGCCACTGGTGTAGAATACAGAGTTTGGACTAAAATTGCAGTTACTGGTCAAATATTAATTGCTGGTCTTATATGACATTTTATCTTATATACATAAATCAACTGAAAACAAATGTATGCAATTTACTCTTGACTAATTTTCTAAATTTACCTTTATTCGAATGAGAAACATTTTATTTTCACTAGGTTCTTAATTATTCCTTCATTTATATCCAAAAAAATTTCTGGTGGCGGATAATTCCCAACATTTATTATCTAATTATCAATTATTAAAAATGTTGAGTAAAATAGACGTCAGTTAATCACTGACAAATTTCAAAGCTGTATAGAGTGAGAGGGGCTCAAGCTAGTACAACCATCAATGAATCCGCTGCTTTTGTTCTTTTGTATCACTCTAAGTTTGGGCATTCACAATGGCTCCACTCCATGCAAATTCTGCCGCTCTAAGCCAAAATCGGTCATCAGTGCGAACAACCGATGAAAATTAGAGCTGAAGGTTGAATATCCAACCGGTCCGGATATCCACCGATCCATTTGGATTTTCGGGTCATAAATAAACACTGGCAGGAGGAGCTACGTGTGTATGGAGGGAGGAGGGAGAAGACTTGGGTACATGGTTCATCGAGGAAATCGGAAAAGGCCGGGATCGGAGAGCTGGTTGTCTGGATTTGCGATGCATGGAGCGTTAGTGAATGACTGGCTTAAAAGATATCTTTTATAGAGTTTCTCATATTCATCATTTTACTTTCTCAAAAATGATTGCCTTTTAGTATTTTACTTGAAAGTTTTTTTAACAAGTTTCAGTGTCGTATTTTTTCTGCGGCTAGATATTTTTTGTAGGCTATACAAGTTGGCAAGTCATAACCCATGACAGAATTTTTGAACTAACTTTAAAACCAAGACTTTAGCGCACACTATATGCTTGGCGCAGCACAAATAAAAATGACTTTTTAGCCATTAAACCCCATCAAATCAAATATTTATCCAATTAATGTGTACTTTTCTTATCATTCATCTTTACATTCTCTTAAATTAAAACATTTCTTTTGAACATCACAAAAATGCAGCAATTTTTAATATTATTCGTTTTTTATCATCAAGCGCATTAACTTCAGTCTTTCTAATACCTATATTATCTTTTGCTGTAATGCGTGAGGAATAAAAATGCAAAAATGCTTTGATTTCACATTTAATCATTTTTCTTAATCTTTGATTTTAAAAAACGCTTTGGCGGAAAAAGAAAAGTATTGCATCCATACAAAGCTACTAATTTCAGTCTCATTTTCTAATCTTTAAAATTTCAAGAGAATCATTAACTTTTGCATCATTACAAGATTACCACAACAGAAAAAAAATCTGTTGAAGAACAAATATCTAAAACGCTTTTCTAGACTTAATTCATATAATTAAAAGTAATAGCCGCATCGTTTAAAGAAGATGAATGAATTAGATATATCATAAAAACGAGTAAATGCAAGTGTTCATGAACGAAACCGATTTTGCGAAGGAAAATTACAATTTTTAAAATGTAAGTTTGCGTTCGAGGTAATCAATTTCTTAACTTCAGTCACCACATTGTGAGTAAGTTTACTAAACACTTTTATAGTTTTTAGCGTCACTTTTCATAACCAGACTAAATTGTGTTTTATTTTATTTTTTATGATGAATTTTTAATGCTCTTCAAATATGACTAGACTTATTACAAAACTACAGAATTTTATTTTAAAGCATTTAGAAACTGAATAGCATAAAATTAATCTGATTCTGATTGATTCCTTTCTATATGATTTTAAAATTAAGTAATTTTTCATCGTTCCTAAGAATCATTAAAAGCATCCAAATGGACAAAATATGGAAAAATCAGCTAAGAAACAAAAATTGGAAAAACAAATAGATTAGAATACATAGTCAATTCCACTGGTATAGCTGAGGAACAAAATTCGGAGAAAGAAGTCTATCTTCTGTTTGTGATCTTACATAGCAAATCAATACCTTCTCTTAGCTCGTAGACCGATATGCATTTTAGCAACGAATTGATTGCTGTGATCGGGTTGTCTGTAGTAGGTTTTCCTCCAATCCAAACACAAGTGTGGACAAACTTCCCCTCAAGGTCCTCCGGTGAGACAACCTACCTCCGTGCATTGGAACTAAGTCTAACATCAGGTACTACTTGGATACCTACCGAAACAGAAATGTAGGTTAGTGTCCCCTGAATGACCTCCAGGCCAAGTTCTACATCCATGTATTGGCTTACTTTAGTCAGTTTTTTACCTCAGGTGCTATCTAGACGCTCCAAGGTCGATCTGACCAACAGAAATTGTCACATTTCCCCTTTTTCACGAGTTCTTGAGCCATGGCTAGACAAGAGGGATTAGAAAAGAATGTCTGATCTGTTTAATAGCTAGCGATTTTAATGTTAAAAAATATCATACAGATTTCTTTATTGTCCATGTCTCTTCTAATGCAAAGAGCTAACACATTCCCGTACTATGACATGAAGGCTTTTAGCTTTGGAAATCTCAGTTTTTGCCAATGGTGTTTATTCCTTTAATACAATATAACAAATAGTTGTTTTTAACATTATAGAGTAATTGGAATATGCTATGATATTAAATAATTTCCGGATAAGTTTTGTTTAATGAATTTTTGACCGCCTGTTGAAGGTGTTAATATTGATTGAAACGCTTATTTTCGATTTTTAAGGCTTAAAGGGTTTTTTAAATAATAAGCGAGACTCTTGTACTCTTGCGATTTCAGTAATTCATTTAAAATATCTGAAATTTTTAAATCGTAATTGTAAAATGACTGTCAAAATCATTTTATCATGTGTTTTTCTTGCGAATACTTACCTCCAAAGTCCGTATCTCTCTCCGCACATTTTACTTCCAGCAGCATGTTAGCTGAATGAAAATATGCTGATTAAAACATATAATTAAATATAAAGAAATATTACGTGAGCTTTCAACAATGGAAGAGAAGCACACAAATAAATATTTTTTCAACAATGAAAACGGTTTGAATTGTGCGTTGCAACAATGAAAAGTATTGTTGTAAATTATGCCAAAATATATTTTTTTTAATTTATTAAAATTAGAGAAAAATTCGTACAACTTAATTGATATCATTGAAAAAGCAATTTTTTGAACTTTTAGGTGGTGTAAAAATATTTTTGTGCTTTAATATTTTCGAAAGTTATTAAGGATAAACGCCGAAATTTCGTTTAATTATTAATTAATTAAAATTTCCCAAAAAGGACTCCGAAGTAATGTGAGTTACCACACTCCAAAGTATATTTGTACCAAATTTCGTAGCTCGAGCGGCGTGCACTGCAGAGCGCCGACACACGGACACACACACATTTTGCTTTATTATTAGTAGAGATTACTGTAGACAAAATTTCATAACTCTGAGTCAATAATTTTAAAAAATTGCTTAATACAGCCCATGTCCACCTAAAGGATAAAGATCGTTTAGTACAAACATCGCCAAATGATTTTCCTTGAATGAATAAAAAGATAACTTAAGAATTTTAATTGACATATTTACTTAAGGTAACCACACGAAGTCGTGTAATTAAAATTTGAACTTTTCCTGTCAATGTTTATAAATTTTCCTGAGGGAAAGTTTTAAAGTCACAAAATTACTGCAATGTTGAAAGCTGGATCTCGGTGTTTGCTTAAGTTCTACAAATAGACGCTTTTGCAAAACACAGCGTTAATTAAGAAATAGCCATCGATGGGTTTTAAATTGCAAAATACGATATCCTCACAGTTTAACAATGAAAGCTATACATTTTTGCGCATATCGTTGCTGAGCTCATTTTTAAAGTCGACTTAACTGTAATCAACATCGGCGTCCAATTTATGGCTTTTATAAAGCCGCCAAGTAAACGAGCTGTAATTTGTTGGAGTCTATTAAAGGGTATTGTGCTCTTGAATCTTCATTAATCATTCAAGCTATTGCCGACGAAGAATTTTAAAAAGCGTATTGAATATGAATTGTTAAACAAAGGATGCGACAATTCCGTTTTTAAATAATTTAACATAAGTGTCTGAAGCATTTGTTTGTGCAAAATGTTATTCTTTCCTCTAGAATGCCAATTCTTTCAAAGGCGTCGATACTTTTAAATATTTTGAGTAAACGCGGAAAATTAAATTTGCAGCCTGTTTTGGATAAGTCGTCACTTAAGTAAATGTTTAAGTTTTCAAATAAATGTGGTGAATAACAAAAGCGAAAAGAAATACAAAGAACGATGGATCAAATTAAAGTAAGAAAAGGATTCGACTAAGGAATATATCCAAATAGAATTTAATTTACTCAGATATGTTTGAGCAGTTTTATTCTTAGTATCAATTGAATCAGAAAGATAAATATTTATTAATAAAGAGGCAATGAATACAATAAATAAATAACTTGAAAGATGAATTCGACTTCATATATGTTCCGTTACTTTACGACATCATTGTTTTCATATTAATATATCAGTGATTCTTGAAATTATGCAGTTTTGTTTTGTTTTTGTACTTTAAGGTGAATCACTCAGAAGAATAAAATTTAAGACAGTAAAGATTAACAGTCATGAACGGTAGAGTTTCAGGAATGAAGTTCTCGGATGAAAAAAATGAGGTAGGCTGAACTTGAGATATATACACACAAATCGTCACTGTTATATCAAAATGTCGTAAGTCAAATTTGTCAAATATTTTATTGATGCAAAATACTTGCATAGGATAGCTACATCTCCTCTCAGATTGTTGTATTTTTTCAGAGAACGCCATATGGCGCTAGTAGTTCCAGCTATTACATCAAAACACTGTATGTTTTGCTATGTGTGGATTTTCACATACAATGTTGCGATATAACATGGACTATATAATGATATATTGTCTCTCAGAATATTGTTATAAAATCGTCTTATGGGTACGTGAATGCAGTCCAATAAGCAGGATTGAAAAAATAAAGCTCTTTATTTTACGAATACTCTAGGAAAAGGAACAAACAGCACTTGTAAGAAAATCTTCAACAGAGATCACCAATAAATCTCAACACAGCACTTTCAATATCGCTCAAGGGTTTCTTATTAGCCCACCAGCTTGCTTGATGATCAGTCTCCAATACGAGTGGCTCTCTTAGTTTGAGAGCTTAATTTTATACCTTTTCAAGAGGAAGTGACGTCATTACATAGAAAGTGATGTAATCTCCCAGAGGTTCATGAAATTACTGGGTACCAGTAGATATGGGATAACAGTTCTGGATTTTTCTAGGAAATTCCTTTTGTCGCCAAAGTCGCCAACTTTGTGGCCAAGTTGTCAAATTGGTCGCCAAGTTTGATGCCAAATCTTTCGCCAAGTCCCCAAGATTACCATGCCAGGGAACCAACTTTACAGCTTCTCAACACTATGTAAGTTGAAGCAGATGCAATTACTCGTGAACATATTAACTCATAAAAACTATTACTGCGATATCATTTTTTCTTATCTTTATTCCGTACCTCATATCTATCCATTCTTCCGTACGCGAGTGAATTTTATTTCCCTCTAATATTCGTTCACATGAATATAAAAAGTAATAATAGCAGTTTTTAAAAACACACTTTTATAAGTGTACTGAATAGCAGATTTTTTTTTATTCTACTAATTTTCTACTTTTTAGTCTTTAATTTATAATTCATTAATATAAATATTATAGAATATTTGGTCAACTTTCTCTTAAATTCACTATCATATAGAGCCACTGATATGGAATCAAATTGTCATTAATTAATTGTATAACTGATAATTAAGTTATGAAAATACTAAAATAGAGTATTGTCATTGTAAGCACTTAAGTATGCAAAATTTCAAGCTTTTGGCGCATCAGGAACTGAATAAAAAATTTATTACTATATTCCATCTTAACAAACATGAAACAAGTCAAGTTAAATAAAAGTGTTTAAAACTGTAATGCACACACACACACATTTCAGTACGTCCTCTATTCGGAGTGTCCATGTGAATACTATGAAGAATTGAACGGATAGACAGAAAGTTCTTCATTTGGTGGATTTCGTCCACATTTTGATGCATATACAATCATAATGCCAAGACCAGATATCGAATTTCATTCATCTAGTTCGAGTTTATGGACAAACATAATTCGCGCTAAACGCGTACGAAAGTCTAAAACGTGTATATTTATGAAAATCTGTAATTTTATTCATTTATTTATTTATTTTGACGATTACATTATTTTCTCTCTGTATGCTTCTCAAACTGGATGGCGAAAATGTTATCATTTTTATCGAATGGGTTTTTTTTCTGTATGATTTATTTGCTTTCCATTAGTCGGAAAAGCACATCACAGAGAACTGAGGATTTTCTGACCACTGGACTTTTACTCAACGAGACAAAATCTTGTTTCTACAGCCTTTATATATGAACTACCTACTTCTCTCACACTAGGATCTATAAAACTAGTAGGAACAAACTTATCCTTCCCTAAATCTTATTATTTTATACTCCTCATTATCAGTTTCGGACTCAGACGAAGAAGAAAAGTTCATAGCACTTTTTATAAGGATAATTCCATCTGTTTCATCACATCCTTAGCGGCAATTCCCTCTTTGCAAAGTCTCCAGGAAGTGGATCGTGCTGGATCTGCTGCTGGTCCAGATTAGTTGGGCAATCCATGAAGAAAGGCTAATATAAGGACATTGATAATAATATCGCACTAGGTGGTACAGATTATCTGATGTATATTTCTAGATTTTTTTTCCCTCACAGGACAGATAAGGATCTATCTAGTCTTTTTTCTCTACGTCCCGAGATGGAAGTCAATTTCGTGGAAACTCATTTCATTAGTCTCGTCTTCTCTGATTACTTTTTTTCTAGTGGCTGTCTGAAGATTGCAGACACATTCAGTTCATTGACCCACAAGATACGGGTAGTACTAACTCTGGACAATGATTATTGAAACTTGGAATGTGTCTGCTTTTGGCGTGTTTAAAGATACAAACATTTTCTTGTTTCATTTTGTCTAGTTGTTCTGCTTAATTTTATACAAGATACGTACTTCTAACATCTTAGACTTAAAGGTCAACCTGAGCCAAACGAAAGGTTTAAGTTTATGTGGGACTCAAAGAAGTAAAAACATCAATTTTTTTTTGGAAATGCATGCTGATTTCGAAAACACTGTTTAAAAGAAGATCAATAGTTAAATTAATGTTTTCTTCCTGATACTTGGCATATATTCGCTTCTGAAACCTTTCTTACTTTGTTCGATATCTTATTCGCAGTAATTGCTATCAAAATTGACTAAGGCGAATGTCAGTAATTCTGTATCCGATAGGAGAGGATCAAACATTAGAATACCAATGACGTAGTAGGTATTGTTAAGAGAGAAAAGGTGCGTCTATGTAACAAGACTAGTAATCAGTCATTGACGAATGTTATAGGTCATTATTCATGATAATGTATAATGAGACTTTTTTTGAATAGTGCTAAAAAAGTTTTGTTCAAAATGTTATTATATACTATTATGTTTGCTCGGTAGCAAAAATATTCGTTGTGGGAAGCGAGTTTCACATGATTGCTGTACTTAATTATTTCACTGCCATATAATAATAATTATTTAAACTCTCTTTAATTTTATTTTATTCTTCTGTGTTATGAATGTATCCTTTTCCATGCATGGTGAATTCAGGTTAAACGGAAGTATGCATGAGGTCTAGGATCTAAATTCCAATAAATGACCATGTATTTGCTATTTCGGCTTATGCATTAATTGACTTTAATCTTTCCAGTGAAACCCAATTCAATCATTTAAATCCAATTTCGTAAGGTATAAAATTAAATAAATGCTAGATTTCGGAGATTTTGGACCGAAGATTCCGTAAACTCTGTTAAATCTTCCATACTAGTCGCAGTACTGGTGTAACGTACAAATGCAATTTTGTTAATGTACATTTAGTATTCATTCTAAATGCTTTATCGTTTAACGTTGTGTGAAACATGTAAAACTTACTATATTTAATGTTTATTCAGTTGAACCTCAAAATGTCAGATCTCCAGATTGTAAGATGAAATTTCCTGCCAAACCATAACTGAGGAAAATCGATATAAATTCAAGGAATAATCAAATATACGGTCTTGTAATAATTTTATTGAAAGTTATGTTTGTTATAATCTTAATTGTGATATCTTCTAAATGATGAATGGAGATATATATATTTCATGGTATAGTATTTTTTAAGGTTACAATATGTTTTATTTTTCCTTTACCATATTTTTTAGATATATTCGTTTTTGTGGATTTATTTTTTCAACGAATTATTTATTAAAAATTAGTTTTTTCCTCTGGTATTTTTAAAACTTATCATATTGGAAGTTATCAGAATTTTGATGCCATTCAGAAGGTCTGAAAAGCCAGTTATCAGGGTAAGATAAATTAAGGTAATCTGCTATTCTATTTTGAGCTCTAAATGTTTTGCCGATTTAAACAGTAACAGTAAGTATATTTTATTAATGACTGTAAACTGGTTTCCACGTAAATTTTTGCAAGCAATGATTAGTTCTTTCAAAAGTTGAAATCTTACAAGAAAGTTTATTGAAATTAATATGATATTTTTCATCACTTCAAAAACACTTTTCTCTAAAAAATTTAGACTACTTTTAATGAATTTTCAAAACTGCATATAATTATACTAATAATACTAATTAATAAAACTAAAATAAAAAGGCTAAAATTGCGATAGTCAAAAAATAGTATTTTAAAGGGACATATGACTCTTAAGCCTCGAAAAATTGGGTGAAAACTGTCAAATTCGATGCATTATATCTATGAAACAAACTCACATTTTTTTCTAGAAAAATATTTGTTATTTCTCTTATAGTATACACATTTTCAAACTTTTATGTTGGTATGTATTTATTTGAGAGAGTAATAAATATGGGTATAATTTTTGGAGTTAAAAAAGAGATGGCCACCTTGCGCGCATGATTACGGATAAAATATTGGTCTAAACACAATATTTTGGGTATCTAAGTAGTCCAAACAGTCTGTTTAAGAAACTGAACCACAATTTATTAACATATAAACTTAATTTCTCTTTTATATACCAATTTAAAATTAAATGTTAAAAATAGTTAAAATTTCAACTTTTCTTATCCACCCCCCAAAAAAAAACTTCTTTGGAGAAAATATGTACATTAATTGTGTTTCTTTTTGTAGAACATTGCACAATACATATTCGGCGAAAATATTATGTAAAAATATCCAATAGTTCTTGAGATATTGTGCTCGCAATATAAAAAAAGTACATTTTGAGATATAGTATTTTAAAGATATGGCCATATTCAATGTTTTACGTTGAAGAGCTGATACATTTTCCTTCATAACTTTCATAATTATGGGTTTTTTTAAAGCGAATTGCTTTAAAATGTTCAGAAAAGACTTGCGAATAACATATATTTTTTTTTCATAAAATCGAAAAGTTTCGAGGTTTAACTGTGGTATGTCCCCTTATAGCGACTTAAATAAATGTTGAAATTGAGTTCTAAAGAAAATATCATTTGTTTGAAGAATTATGTACATAATGTTTTCCAATGCAGCAATCAAATAAACATGCATTTTTATAATATTTTGAAATGAAATGGAAAACTGGGGCTTCATAAAAATAATTTAATTCTTGTTTATTAAAAGTATTCGAATGTTTAACTAAAAGTCTCATTAAATTATTTAGTAAAGTAGTAACAATTTATTTGACTAGCGAATGATTCTGTGATGCAAATTCCTGTCTAATCTACACCAAAAAATTAGCACAAGTCCTGAAAAATTTCGATTTATATGCTTTATTCGATGTTCCGAAAGTGAGCTTATTACAAATTCGAAAACTTTTTAGGTTTTCTAGCAATTGTGTCGAATTTTAAGCTTCCATTGCTTCTATGCAATTTTTGAATTGTTTTCGTTTTGAGTTTGTAAATTCATTAAAATATTCGCTTAAAGCTCCCTAGAGTTCAAATATTAGACCTGACAAAATATTCGAATGAATTACTGATAATTGTTCAGCTTTGTACAACAACAGTAACTTTGAAAACAATAGCTTTGAAATACCTTTAAACAGTAGCTTTGAAAATACCTTTTGTTTATTTCTGGTAAAAACTATTTTTGAAAAGCTTTTTCCAAATTTTTCCGAAGTTTCTAGTTGTGATAAACGAAGCCAAAAATGTAAATTTGTAGGAAAAATTTCGTGAAAACAATAAATTAAGCGCACGATAATTGCATTTTAAGCTTTTTGATTCGCTTAGAAATAAAAGTTCCCTCTGCTCTCTTCTTCTGTTCTGTGTAATTGATGGATCGTGTCTTAAATATTTGCTACAGAAGATAAATCACAGTTTCTTTCGATTCAAAGTAATTTGACAGAGAAATTTTCCGTCTCTTGAAAAGTTAGCAAGAGATATTTGGAATGCCAAAGGGAGATAAATCGCTGTACTTTTCTTTTTAAAGATAGTATCAGCTTAGAAAAATTCGATTTTATTGAGTCACTGATAGAATTGCAACTACGAGGGAGTGTTGCAGATCCATCCATTCCTCTTTTAGTCAAGCAAAAGATAACTTTGTAGTTGAAGTACTTTATTTGGAAAGGAAAATTAAAGCAAAGTAAAAACTTCAAGGAGCTAAAATATTTGCTTGATTTTTAAAAGATAGAAAAAAAATTATCAGAAACTGCCACTCAGAAAACATTTTATAGAATATGGTAGCATCGAAATAGTTCTTCAACAAATTTTGGCACAACCACGGAGGAAGTAGGAGCAGCAAATAAGAGAGAATATTCATTTAAGTTGTTTATTATTCCTGTCTAATCCTTAGAGTGTAAAGAAAAAGTAAATACAAAATTTTGTAATTAGATTATTGCTAGCCCAAGCAATATAAAGAGTAAATTGCTTCTTAGTATGAGTTCTTACGTATAACATATAGTTCCTACTGCATAAATTTAAGAAAACACCTTCAAAAAATCTGCCCAGTTGGACTGGGGTAGTTAGCTCTGAAAACCACAAGACATTATATTTCTAAATAATACTAATTTCATACACGGTGAAATTCGAATTCGTGTCCTCCAAGATAATTGAATCACTCAGGCCATTTATTCTTCTTATTTCCAGTTATATCAGTTCAGCAAAAAATGTACTGGATAATATTTTATTAGACATGTTAAGTGAAATATACAGTAGTGGGTAATAAAAACGTATAACTTATATATTTTTTATGACTGTGGCATTATAAATTTTAATTGGGCAAATAAAACTGTTAAAAAGAAGGTAATTTTGAGCGGTTTTCAAGTTGTTTGTAGGAAGGCCTGATTACATCATCGTTTTTGCCATTCTAACATCCCTTAAATGACAGCGTCGGCTTCCTGTACGAAGTGTAACAAAAGTTAGACTGGGGCGTTCTCAGTGACCACTGCTGTTTGATGGAGTAATCTTGCTTTTCTAATTATTGAACTAGTTGACTATTATTCAGTATTTATTCTTAGCTACTGTAAAATTTTGTTA
>BGPR01035680.1:0-15855 GCA_013235015.1 Araneus ventricosus | reverse complement strand
CGACTTAACCCCTTAATTATGGTGCCCGAGCGTCACTCATGCATTGAATAACCATATTTTTCAAATGAAAAGTTAAAATTAGGTCACTGTTGGTGGCTATAATTTGATACATAAATTACATGTAATTCATTAGCGTCTGAAGTGTTCCATGGACCGTTAAATCAATAAGACAACACTTTTACAAACCAGAAGACGTCATCGATCATATTTAAGGGTTAATATTTTGATGACAAACAAACATCATAAATTTATGACATCAGCTATCTCTTTTAAAATAGTTCAATTCTAGCTCTTTTGAAGTTATATTAACATTATATATTTACATAAATAAATGCATACTTTATTTATTCACATAAATAAATACTTGCTTTATTTATGTAATGGATAGGCGGATATGTAATTGCAACAGCGGCTTATTTTAGGAGAGATAAAATGAGTCTTCATACTCAAATAATATATATATAAGATTCTCAACTACAAGATCTTTATTAAAACTACTTTTTAAAGGATTCTTTGTTTATCTACATCCTGGAAGCAAACAATCAGTCCTAATCTTTCATGATTTAAAAAAAGTAAATCTCTTGCCAAGGAGGAAAATTTTATTAATATGAAAGGAACAGAGTAATATATTAGATTATATAAGATTCTCGGTTTGCAAGAGGTCATTTTGTAGCTATTGAGTCAATTACTTTTAAGTTAAAATAGCATAAATTATTACGAAATAGAACAGTTTCAGAAGTTATGCTTTGAATATTCGTATTTTAATACCATTTATAAGCATATAATTAAATTACACTCAATTTTATAATTTGCGCTATACTTCTATACAACCATCAATAAGTCTCATTTTCAGAAATGAGACTTATTGATGGTTGTATAGAAGTATATATATATATGAATACTTCAACGGCAAGAAGTATTCTTATAAACCCCTATAAATGTTTCCAATCCATGCATCTTCGTTTCAAAAGAATTATTGTAATTTGATAAGCAAGCATTTTCAAAAGCCTGTTAAAGCACAAAATCTAAACACTTTCATTCCTTTTAAACTGTTATATCCAAAGAAGCATTAAATGCTGTTTATACAACTCTATTCCACATTCGAACAAATTAAAATTAAGTATCTAGATGGTCTTTCTGTCATCATGAACGAGTGATTCATTGTCTGTTCTGCGGCATAAAAAATCACCAAACGAAAAAGGAACAAATTCCTACACGCGACGTGAAACAAAAACAAAAACCATTCACCACAAACGCTGCCAAAATACATACGAAGGAAGATGTTTGCTCATTGCTTTACGACTGGAAGGAAGTCCTACGCAATCGATAGTTGGATATTGTCCAGTTAGTTGTTTTTCTTTTTGGTAACTTTATTGAGGTTAATAATAAAAAAAAAATGTCTCCATAATGTAAGTACATAGCAAAATGGATTAAAATTAAACCTGTTTTATGGTAAGAAAACCGATTAGGATATATTGTTCTAGATGAATATCAGCGCCATTTTCTTTCTGTCAGAATTGGCGGCCATGTTGACTCTAAAATAAACGTGTGGAAGTAACGACACAAATCGGGATATCTTCGCGATTTGTCGACATTTCAGCCGAGGAACAATTGGAACATATTCTGGCCCTTTTGTGAATATTTACAAACGACCGCCATTTCCCGAAGGCCATCAAATGAACGACGAGTTTAATGGTCATGATGATGCATTATGAAGCTGAATTTAAATTGCTTTCCTTGTATGCATGCATGGCAATTTAGAATTTTTAACACCTGGAAGGCATTTCTTAACTTTTCTAGTCGCCCATTTTCTTGGAATAGGTTACCCTCTTGTGCATGCAATGGGTATTACGGTATGCATCTGAAATATTTTATGGTCTTTTACAATCATATGCAATATTTGTGAAATATTTCGCGGGCTTCCTGAAGATGTATTTTATGTCTCAAACTCTCATATTTCATTATCAAATCTACCGCTTGAAATATACAGAACTGTTTTCAATTCACTTTACAGCATATGTTCAAAATGAACTGTCACGTAGATAGTAGACTCAGACTTAATAATACTTCCCATTACATTTATTACGTGCTCTTAAAAGCGTTTGTACTATACTGACTGTCGTGTCAACAACAAATAATTCATGACATTTACCATTTCTATGTCTTATTGTACACTTACTGGCAAAATAATCCATTACTACTCCTTTTTTATTATACTTTAAAGAAATTGGACTTTTAAAATTATGAATCCGTTGGTAAAAGCAGCAAAAGTCCATGAGCAAGGACTCAAGTAATAAATTTATCGCACTGCATTGTTTTGCTTATAAATATTTAAGAAATACATTATTCCATGACTATTGTGATAATCTGAGATATATAGTATTTTGTTTCTATCGAATTAGAAACATTTTATCTATCTTGGACAGTTTTCGTCAGTGAATGATGCCTTTTTAGCTCTTCAACAGAAAATGAAATCTATAAATCTGTGTTTTAAATTTAGATAACATTCCGATTTGTTATTAAATAGATCTATTAATCTTGCAGCTATAAATGTTTAAGATATACAGTATATTTCAAAATTCGTTGTAATTACGTTAGAGGGTTATATAACATAACTAGACAAGCGTAAAACAACCATACATTGTATGCTCGGAACCCAAACGGTGAAGCGCTAGTATTTTCTAGCAATCTAGCCCATGTTATCTTGTGAACCCAATAATTAGAGTAATTTCGGTGGTATTTGAATTTACAGATAATATGTTGAAGAGAGGAGGAAAATCTCAGTCGAATTAGCAGATGGGCCATCCAGTTGGTAATCGGGGGGTTTGAAATTTTCATCTCCGCATAACTACCTTACTATTGGAGATAGAAAAACAATCCAAATTAGACGAATTATTTCCTCATTATAATGAGCAACTTTTGTGATGAAATTTTTTCAATGACTGCAGTTGCTTAGAAGTTAGGGGCAAAAAAATGACTTTCACCCTCTAACTTTGGCTGCTTTATTACCTAAGCTTGTGACACCTGGATGAAAATCTATCTTCAGTTGTATTCTCTTCACCCTCTGTACAAAACATTACTCTCCGGTTCAAATCCAATCAAAATTACTTTAGTTATCGTGTCAACAAGTAAAGATGACCCAGATTGCTGAAAAGCACCCTATAGCGCTTCACAGTTTCAGTTCCGATTATATACTGTATGGTAATTTGCTTGTCTAGTTATTTTCTAACAACTACTAACATATCTACCAAGAATTTTGAAACACCATGTATAAATTTCAACTTAATATTTAAAAACAGCTGTTTTGAAACCCGCAAAAGACTGAGAAAGGCTCGATAATGGCTAACTTTTTACCTTATTAAAAAGCACTCATTTTACATTCTAAATAGATTCAAGGTTATATTTTTTGAATTTAAATTATTTGTTTGTACAAGCTATTGGAAGACTTAAGTTTAATATGCAATGAGATAAAAAAATAATTTATTCCCTTCTTCACAGTACAATATCAGAAAGCGATTTTAGAATGAAAGAGACTATTTTTCTATTCTTTAATTTAATTCGGATAGAAAACTTATTCGCTTTACAGTCTTTATAAAAAATTTAACCAAATTTTCCAAAATCCCTTTCATATCCAGCATTGCTCGAAACACGAAATCTTCATTTAAAAATAAGATATCAACAGCATCACATTTTATGCCAAATCTCGAGTAATAGCTTTCAAAAATATTCTCAACTCCCATGGTGATGATAGTCACCGTGATAGATTTTCATTCCAGGTTGGGCTTAATCTTTTCAACGACGCTTCAGTATTTATTTCTGGAAAGAAGTTTCTCCTGCAAAATATTCCGACGTATTAGAAAAGAGGCAAAAAAGAATGAAATTTCTCTCTTCAGAAGAATCTCTGAAATCTTCTCCCTTAAGAATTCCACAAAAACAAGTCAAAAGAAAACCCTAAGGTAAAATATAAAGGAGTCTGCCCGTGCCTTCGAAGAACTTTAACTTCGAAGAAATTTTCAGAAGGCGAAATGCAAGAACAAAGGAGTAGAGGAAAATACCCGTGAGTATTCTTGTAACACGTGTCTACCCTTCATCGGTAGTCTTCAGATTGCTTATTATGGATGGTATTTGTAGAAAATTGAGTATAAAAGGCGCCTATCGAGTTTCTGAAGAAGAAAAAGAAAGTTCTTTAAAAAGTCAGAGACAATTGTATCGGAATAACAACGAAGAAGAAACAACTATTGTAACTAGAAATAGGGGGTTTCGTTTTTTTTCTCTCCAGAAACCGGTGAAGTAGATATAAGTTTTTGTTTGAATTCTTTCTCAGTGTAGCCACTGGTGTAGAATACAGAGTTTGGACTAAAATTGCAGTTACTGGTCAAATATTAATTGCTGGTCTTATATGACATTTTATCTTATATACATAAATCAACTGAAAACAAATGTATGCAATTTACTCTTGACTAATTTTCTAAATTTACCTTTATTCGAATGAGAAACATTTTATTTTCACTAGGTTCTTAATTATTCCTTCATTTATATCCAAAAAAATTTCTGGTGGCGGATAATTCCCAACATTTATTATCTAATTATCAATTATTAAAAATGTTGAGTAAAATAGACGTCAGTTAATCACTGACAAATTTCAAAGCTGTATAGAGTGAGAGGGGCTCAAGCTAGTACAACCATCAATGAATCCGCTGCTTTTGTTCTTTTGTATCACTCTAAGTTTGGGCATTCACAATGGCTCCACTCCATGCAAATTCTGCCGCTCTAAGCCAAAATCGGTCATCAGTGCGAACAACCGATGAAAATTAGAGCTGAAGGTTGAATATCCAACCGGTCCGGATATCCACCGATCCATTTGGATTTTCGGGTCATAAATAAACACTGGCAGGAGGAGCTACGTGTGTATGGAGGGAGGAGGGAGAAGACTTGGGTACATGGTTCATCGAGGAAATCGGAAAAGGCCGGGATCGGAGAGCTGGTTGTCTGGATTTGCGATGCATGGAGCGTTAGTGAATGACTGGCTTAAAAGATATCTTTTATAGAGTTTCTCATATTCATCATTTTACTTTCTCAAAAATGATTGCCTTTTAGTATTTTACTTGAAAGTTTTTTTAACAAGTTTCAGTGTCGTATTTTTTCTGCGGCTAGATATTTTTTGTAGGCTATACAAGTTGGCAAGTCATAACCCATGACAGAATTTTTGAACTAACTTTAAAACCAAGACTTTAGCGCACACTATATGCTTGGCGCAGCACAAATAAAAATGACTTTTTAGCCATTAAACCCCATCAAATCAAATATTTATCCAATTAATGTGTACTTTTCTTATCATTCATCTTTACATTCTCTTAAATTAAAACATTTCTTTTGAACATCACAAAAATGCAGCAATTTTTAATATTATTCGTTTTTTATCATCAAGCGCATTAACTTCAGTCTTTCTAATACCTATATTATCTTTTGCTGTAATGCGTGAGGAATAAAAATGCAAAAATGCTTTGATTTCACATTTAATCATTTTTCTTAATCTTTGATTTTAAAAAACGCTTTGGCGGAAAAAGAAAAGTATTGCATCCATACAAAGCTACTAATTTCAGTCTCATTTTCTAATCTTTAAAATTTCAAGAGAATCATTAACTTTTGCATCATTACAAGATTACCACAACAGAAAAAAAATCTGTTGAAGAACAAATATCTAAAACGCTTTTCTAGACTTAATTCATATAATTAAAAGTAATAGCCGCATCGTTTAAAGAAGATGAATGAATTAGATATATCATAAAAACGAGTAAATGCAAGTGTTCATGAACGAAACCGATTTTGCGAAGGAAAATTACAATTTTTAAAATGTAAGTTTGCGTTCGAGGTAATCAATTTCTTAACTTCAGTCACCACATTGTGAGTAAGTTTACTAAACACTTTTATAGTTTTTAGCGTCACTTTTCATAACCAGACTAAATTGTGTTTTATTTTATTTTTTATGATGAATTTTTAATGCTCTTCAAATATGACTAGACTTATTACAAAACTACAGAATTTTATTTTAAAGCATTTAGAAACTGAATAGCATAAAATTAATCTGATTCTGATTGATTCCTTTCTATATGATTTTAAAATTAAGTAATTTTTCATCGTTCCTAAGAATCATTAAAAGCATCCAAATGGACAAAATATGGAAAAATCAGCTAAGAAACAAAAATTGGAAAAACAAATAGATTAGAATACATAGTCAATTCCACTGGTATAGCTGAGGAACAAAATTCGGAGAAAGAAGTCTATCTTCTGTTTGTGATCTTACATAGCAAATCAATACCTTCTCTTAGCTCGTAGACCGATATGCATTTTAGCAACGAATTGATTGCTGTGATCGGGTTGTCTGTAGTAGGTTTTCCTCCAATCCAAACACAAGTGTGGACAAACTTCCCCTCAAGGTCCTCCGGTGAGACAACCTACCTCCGTGCATTGGAACTAAGTCTAACATCAGGTACTACTTGGATACCTACCGAAACAGAAATGTAGGTTAGTGTCCCCTGAATGACCTCCAGGCCAAGTTCTACATCCATGTATTGGCTTACTTTAGTCAGTTTTTTACCTCAGGTGCTATCTAGACGCTCCAAGGTCGATCTGACCAACAGAAATTGTCACATTTCCCCTTTTTCACGAGTTCTTGAGCCATGGCTAGACAAGAGGGATTAGAAAAGAATGTCTGATCTGTTTAATAGCTAGCGATTTTAATGTTAAAAAATATCATACAGATTTCTTTATTGTCCATGTCTCTTCTAATGCAAAGAGCTAACACATTCCCGTACTATGACATGAAGGCTTTTAGCTTTGGAAATCTCAGTTTTTGCCAATGGTGTTTATTCCTTTAATACAATATAACAAATAGTTGTTTTTAACATTATAGAGTAATTGGAATATGCTATGATATTAAATAATTTCCGGATAAGTTTTGTTTAATGAATTTTTGACCGCCTGTTGAAGGTGTTAATATTGATTGAAACGCTTATTTTCGATTTTTAAGGCTTAAAGGGTTTTTTAAATAATAAGCGAGACTCTTGTACTCTTGCGATTTCAGTAATTCATTTAAAATATCTGAAATTTTTAAATCGTAATTGTAAAATGACTGTCAAAATCATTTTATCATGTGTTTTTCTTGCGAATACTTACCTCCAAAGTCCGTATCTCTCTCCGCACATTTTACTTCCAGCAGCATGTTAGCTGAATGAAAATATGCTGATTAAAACATATAATTAAATATAAAGAAATATTACGTGAGCTTTCAACAATGGAAGAGAAGCACACAAATAAATATTTTTTCAACAATGAAAACGGTTTGAATTGTGCGTTGCAACAATGAAAAGTATTGTTGTAAATTATGCCAAAATATATTTTTTTTAATTTATTAAAATTAGAGAAAAATTCGTACAACTTAATTGATATCATTGAAAAAGCAATTTTTTGAACTTTTAGGTGGTGTAAAAATATTTTTGTGCTTTAATATTTTCGAAAGTTATTAAGGATAAACGCCGAAATTTCGTTTAATTATTAATTAATTAAAATTTCCCAAAAAGGACTCCGAAGTAATGTGAGTTACCACACTCCAAAGTATATTTGTACCAAATTTCGTAGCTCGAGCGGCGTGCACTGCAGAGCGCCGACACACGGACACACACACATTTTGCTTTATTATTAGTAGAGATTACTGTAGACAAAATTTCATAACTCTGAGTCAATAATTTTAAAAAATTGCTTAATACAGCCCATGTCCACCTAAAGGATAAAGATCGTTTAGTACAAACATCGCCAAATGATTTTCCTTGAATGAATAAAAAGATAACTTAAGAATTTTAATTGACATATTTACTTAAGGTAACCACACGAAGTCGTGTAATTAAAATTTGAACTTTTCCTGTCAATGTTTATAAATTTTCCTGAGGGAAAGTTTTAAAGTCACAAAATTACTGCAATGTTGAAAGCTGGATCTCGGTGTTTGCTTAAGTTCTACAAATAGACGCTTTTGCAAAACACAGCGTTAATTAAGAAATAGCCATCGATGGGTTTTAAATTGCAAAATACGATATCCTCACAGTTTAACAATGAAAGCTATACATTTTTGCGCATATCGTTGCTGAGCTCATTTTTAAAGTCGACTTAACTGTAATCAACATCGGCGTCCAATTTATGGCTTTTATAAAGCCGCCAAGTAAACGAGCTGTAATTTGTTGGAGTCTATTAAAGGGTATTGTGCTCTTGAATCTTCATTAATCATTCAAGCTATTGCCGACGAAGAATTTTAAAAAGCGTATTGAATATGAATTGTTAAACAAAGGATGCGACAATTCCGTTTTTAAATAATTTAACATAAGTGTCTGAAGCATTTGTTTGTGCAAAATGTTATTCTTTCCTCTAGAATGCCAATTCTTTCAAAGGCGTCGATACTTTTAAATATTTTGAGTAAACGCGGAAAATTAAATTTGCAGCCTGTTTTGGATAAGTCGTCACTTAAGTAAATGTTTAAGTTTTCAAATAAATGTGGTGAATAACAAAAGCGAAAAGAAATACAAAGAACGATGGATCAAATTAAAGTAAGAAAAGGATTCGACTAAGGAATATATCCAAATAGAATTTAATTTACTCAGATATGTTTGAGCAGTTTTATTCTTAGTATCAATTGAATCAGAAAGATAAATATTTATTAATAAAGAGGCAATGAATACAATAAATAAATAACTTGAAAGATGAATTCGACTTCATATATGTTCCGTTACTTTACGACATCATTGTTTTCATATTAATATATCAGTGATTCTTGAAATTATGCAGTTTTGTTTTGTTTTTGTACTTTAAGGTGAATCACTCAGAAGAATAAAATTTAAGACAGTAAAGATTAACAGTCATGAACGGTAGAGTTTCAGGAATGAAGTTCTCGGATGAAAAAAATGAGGTAGGCTGAACTTGAGATATATACACACAAATCGTCACTGTTATATCAAAATGTCGTAAGTCAAATTTGTCAAATATTTTATTGATGCAAAATACTTGCATAGGATAGCTACATCTCCTCTCAGATTGTTGTATTTTTTCAGAGAACGCCATATGGCGCTAGTAGTTCCAGCTATTACATCAAAACACTGTATGTTTTGCTATGTGTGGATTTTCACATACAATGTTGCGATATAACATGGACTATATAATGATATATTGTCTCTCAGAATATTGTTATAAAATCGTCTTATGGGTACGTGAATGCAGTCCAATAAGCAGGATTGAAAAAATAAAGCTCTTTATTTTACGAATACTCTAGGAAAAGGAACAAACAGCACTTGTAAGAAAATCTTCAACAGAGATCACCAATAAATCTCAACACAGCACTTTCAATATCGCTCAAGGGTTTCTTATTAGCCCACCAGCTTGCTTGATGATCAGTCTCCAATACGAGTGGCTCTCTTAGTTTGAGAGCTTAATTTTATACCTTTTCAAGAGGAAGTGACGTCATTACATAGAAAGTGATGTAATCTCCCAGAGGTTCATGAAATTACTGGGTACCAGTAGATATGGGATAACAGTTCTGGATTTTTCTAGGAAATTCCTTTTGTCGCCAAAGTCGCCAACTTTGTGGCCAAGTTGTCAAATTGGTCGCCAAGTTTGATGCCAAATCTTTCGCCAAGTCCCCAAGATTACCATGCCAGGGAACCAACTTTACAGCTTCTCAACACTATGTAAGTTGAAGCAGATGCAATTACTCGTGAACATATTAACTCATAAAAACTATTACTGCGATATCATTTTTTCTTATCTTTATTCCGTACCTCATATCTATCCATTCTTCCGTACGCGAGTGAATTTTATTTCCCTCTAATATTCGTTCACATGAATATAAAAAGTAATAATAGCAGTTTTTAAAAACACACTTTTATAAGTGTACTGAATAGCAGATTTTTTTTTATTCTACTAATTTTCTACTTTTTAGTCTTTAATTTATAATTCATTAATATAAATATTATAGAATATTTGGTCAACTTTCTCTTAAATTCACTATCATATAGAGCCACTGATATGGAATCAAATTGTCATTAATTAATTGTATAACTGATAATTAAGTTATGAAAATACTAAAATAGAGTATTGTCATTGTAAGCACTTAAGTATGCAAAATTTCAAGCTTTTGGCGCATCAGGAACTGAATAAAAAATTTATTACTATATTCCATCTTAACAAACATGAAACAAGTCAAGTTAAATAAAAGTGTTTAAAACTGTAATGCACACACACACACATTTCAGTACGTCCTCTATTCGGAGTGTCCATGTGAATACTATGAAGAATTGAACGGATAGACAGAAAGTTCTTCATTTGGTGGATTTCGTCCACATTTTGATGCATATACAATCATAATGCCAAGACCAGATATCGAATTTCATTCATCTAGTTCGAGTTTATGGACAAACATAATTCGCGCTAAACGCGTACGAAAGTCTAAAACGTGTATATTTATGAAAATCTGTAATTTTATTCATTTATTTATTTATTTTGACGATTACATTATTTTCTCTCTGTATGCTTCTCAAACTGGATGGCGAAAATGTTATCATTTTTATCGAATGGGTTTTTTTTCTGTATGATTTATTTGCTTTCCATTAGTCGGAAAAGCACATCACAGAGAACTGAGGATTTTCTGACCACTGGACTTTTACTCAACGAGACAAAATCTTGTTTCTACAGCCTTTATATATGAACTACCTACTTCTCTCACACTAGGATCTATAAAACTAGTAGGAACAAACTTATCCTTCCCTAAATCTTATTATTTTATACTCCTCATTATCAGTTTCGGACTCAGACGAAGAAGAAAAGTTCATAGCACTTTTTATAAGGATAATTCCATCTGTTTCATCACATCCTTAGCGGCAATTCCCTCTTTGCAAAGTCTCCAGGAAGTGGATCGTGCTGGATCTGCTGCTGGTCCAGATTAGTTGGGCAATCCATGAAGAAAGGCTAATATAAGGACATTGATAATAATATCGCACTAGGTGGTACAGATTATCTGATGTATATTTCTAGATTTTTTTTCCCTCACAGGACAGATAAGGATCTATCTAGTCTTTTTTCTCTACGTCCCGAGATGGAAGTCAATTTCGTGGAAACTCATTTCATTAGTCTCGTCTTCTCTGATTACTTTTTTTCTAGTGGCTGTCTGAAGATTGCAGACACATTCAGTTCATTGACCCACAAGATACGGGTAGTACTAACTCTGGACAATGATTATTGAAACTTGGAATGTGTCTGCTTTTGGCGTGTTTAAAGATACAAACATTTTCTTGTTTCATTTTGTCTAGTTGTTCTGCTTAATTTTATACAAGATACGTACTTCTAACATCTTAGACTTAAAGGTCAACCTGAGCCAAACGAAAGGTTTAAGTTTATGTGGGACTCAAAGAAGTAAAAACATCAATTTTTTTTTGGAAATGCATGCTGATTTCGAAAACACTGTTTAAAAGAAGATCAATAGTTAAATTAATGTTTTCTTCCTGATACTTGGCATATATTCGCTTCTGAAACCTTTCTTACTTTGTTCGATATCTTATTCGCAGTAATTGCTATCAAAATTGACTAAGGCGAATGTCAGTAATTCTGTATCCGATAGGAGAGGATCAAACATTAGAATACCAATGACGTAGTAGGTATTGTTAAGAGAGAAAAGGTGCGTCTATGTAACAAGACTAGTAATCAGTCATTGACGAATGTTATAGGTCATTATTCATGATAATGTATAATGAGACTTTTTTTGAATAGTGCTAAAAAAGTTTTGTTCAAAATGTTATTATATACTATTATGTTTGCTCGGTAGCAAAAATATTCGTTGTGGGAAGCGAGTTTCACATGATTGCTGTACTTAATTATTTCACTGCCATATAATAATAATTATTTAAACTCTCTTTAATTTTATTTTATTCTTCTGTGTTATGAATGTATCCTTTTCCATGCATGGTGAATTCAGGTTAAACGGAAGTATGCATGAGGTCTAGGATCTAAATTCCAATAAATGACCATGTATTTGCTATTTCGGCTTATGCATTAATTGACTTTAATCTTTCCAGTGAAACCCAATTCAATCATTTAAATCCAATTTCGTAAGGTATAAAATTAAATAAATGCTAGATTTCGGAGATTTTGGACCGAAGATTCCGTAAACTCTGTTAAATCTTCCATACTAGTCGCAGTACTGGTGTAACGTACAAATGCAATTTTGTTAATGTACATTTAGTATTCATTCTAAATGCTTTATCGTTTAACGTTGTGTGAAACATGTAAAACTTACTATATTTAATGTTTATTCAGTTGAACCTCAAAATGTCAGATCTCCAGATTGTAAGATGAAATTTCCTGCCAAACCATAACTGAGGAAAATCGATATAAATTCAAGGAATAATCAAATATACGGTCTTGTAATAATTTTATTGAAAGTTATGTTTGTTATAATCTTAATTGTGATATCTTCTAAATGATGAATGGAGATATATATATTTCATGGTATAGTATTTTTTAAGGTTACAATATGTTTTATTTTTCCTTTACCATATTTTTTAGATATATTCGTTTTTGTGGATTTATTTTTTCAACGAATTATTTATTAAAAATTAGTTTTTTCCTCTGGTATTTTTAAAACTTATCATATTGGAAGTTATCAGAATTTTGATGCCATTCAGAAGGTCTGAAAAGCCAGTTATCAGGGTAAGATAAATTAAGGTAATCTGCTATTCTATTTTGAGCTCTAAATGTTTTGCCGATTTAAACAGTAACAGTAAGTATATTTTATTAATGACTGTAAACTGGTTTCCACGTAAATTTTTGCAAGCAATGATTAGTTCTTTCAAAAGTTGAAATCTTACAAGAAAGTTTATTGAAATTAATATGATATTTTTCATCACTTCAAAAACACTTTTCTCTAAAAAATTTAGACTACTTTTAATGAATTTTCAAAACTGCATATAATTATACTAATAATACTAATTAATAAAACTAAAATAAAAAGGCTAAAATTGCGATAGTCAAAAAATAGTATTTTAAAGGGACATATGACTCTTAAGCCTCGAAAAATTGGGTGAAAACTGTCAAATTCGATGCATTATATCTATGAAACAAACTCACATTTTTTTCTAGAAAAATATTTGTTATTTCTCTTATAGTATACACATTTTCAAACTTTTATGTTGGTATGTATTTATTTGAGAGAGTAATAAATATGGGTATAATTTTTGGAGTTAAAAAAGAGATGGCCACCTTGCGCGCATGATTACGGATAAAATATTGGTCTAAACACAATATTTTGGGTATCTAAGTAGTCCAAACAGTCTGTTTAAGAAACTGAACCACAATTTATTAACATATAAACTTAATTTCTCTTTTATATACCAATTTAAAATTAAATGTTAAAAATAGTTAAAATTTCAACTTTTCTTATCCACCCCCCAAAAAAAAACTTCTTTGGAGAAAATATGTACATTAATTGTGTTTCTTTTTGTAGAACATTGCACAATACATATTCGGCGAAAATATTATGTAAAAATATCCAATAGTTCTTGAGATATTGTGCTCGCAATATAAAAAAAGTACATTTTGAGATATAGTATTTTAAAGATATGGCCATATTCAATGTTTTACGTTGAAGAGCTGATACATTTTCCTTCATAACTTTCATAATTATGGGTTTTTTTAAAGCGAATTGCTTTAAAATGTTCAGAAAAGACTTGCGAATAACATATATTTTTTTTTCATAAAATCGAAAAGTTTCGAGGTTTAACTGTGGTATGTCCCCTTATAGCGACTTAAATAAATGTTGAAATTGAGTTCTAAAGAAAATATCATTTGTTTGAAGAATTATGTACATAATGTTTTCCAATGCAGCAATCAAATAAACATGCATTTTTATAATATTTTGAAATGAAATGGAAAACTGGGGCTTCATAAAAATAATTTAATTCTTGTTTATTAAAAGTATTCGAATGTTTAACTAAAAGTCTCATTAAATTATTTAGTAAAGTAGTAACAATTTATTTGACTAGCGAATGATTCTGTGATGCAAATTCCTGTCTAATCTACACCAAAAAATTAGCACAAGTCCTGAAAAATTTCGATTTATATGCTTTATTCGATGTTCCGAAAGTGAGCTTATTACAAATTCGAAAACTTTTTAGGTTTTCTAGCAATTGTGTCGAATTTTAAGCTTCCATTGCTTCTATGCAATTTTTGAATTGTTTTCGTTTTGAGTTTGTAAATTCATTAAAATATTCGCTTAAAGCTCCCTAGAGTTCAAATATTAGACCTGACAAAATATTCGAATGAATTACTGATAATTGTTCAGCTTTGTACAACAACAGTAACTTTGAAAACAATAGCTTTGAAATACCTTTAAACAGTAGCTTTGAAAATACCTTTTGTTTATTTCTGGTAAAAACTATTTTTGAAAAGCTTTTTCCAAATTTTTCCGAAGTTTCTAGTTGTGATAAACGAAGCCAAAAATGTAAATTTGTAGGAAAAATTTCGTGAAAACAATAAATTAAGCGCACGATAATTGCATTTTAAGCTTTTTGATTCGCTTAGAAATAAAAGTTCCCTCTGCTCTCTTCTTCTGTTCTGTGTAATTGATGGATCGTGTCTTAAATATTTGCTACAGAAGATAAATCACAGTTTCTTTCGATTCAAAGTAATTTGACAGAGAAATTTTCCGTCTCTTGAAAAGTTAGCAAGAGATATTTGGAATGCCAAAGGGAGATAAATCGCTGTACTTTTCTTTTTAAAGATAGTATCAGCTTAGAAAAATTCGATTTTATTGAGTCACTGATAGAATTGCAACTACGAGGGAGTGTTGCAGATCCATCCATTCCTCTTTTAGTCAAGCAAAAGATAACTTTGTAGTTGAAGTACTTTATTTGGAAAGGAAAATTAAAGCAAAGTAAAAACTTCAAGGAGCTAAAATATTTGCTTGATTTTTAAAAGATAGAAAAAAAATTATCAGAAACTGCCACTCAGAAAACATTTTATAGAATATGGTAGCATCGAAATAGTTCTTCAACAAATTTTGGCACAACCACGGAGGAAGTAGGAGCAGCAAATAAGAGAGAATATTCATTTAAGTTGTTTATTATTCCTGTCTAATCCTTAGAGTGTAAAGAAAAAGTAAATACAAAATTTTGTAATTAGATTATTGCTAGCCCAAGCAATATAAAGAGTAAATTGCTTCTTAGTATGAGTTCTTACGTATAACATATAGTTCCTACTGCATAAATTTAAGAAAACACCTTCAAAAAATCTGCCCAGTTGGACTGGGGTAGTTAGCTCTGAAAACCACAAGACATTATATTTCTAAATAATACTAATTTCATACACGGTGAAATTCGAATTCGTGTCCTCCAAGATAATTGAATCACTCAGGCCATTTATTCTTCTTATTTCCAGTTATATCAGTTCAGCAAAAAATGTACTGGATAATATTTTATTAGACATGTTAAGTGAAATATACAGTAGTGGGTAATAAAAACGTATAACTTATATATTTTTTATGACTGTGGCATTATAAATTTTAATTGGGCAAATAAAACTGTTAAAAAGAAGGTAATTTTGAGCGGTTTTCAAGTTGTTTGTAGGAAGGCCTGATTACATCATCGTTTTTGCCATTCTAACATCCCTTAAATGACAGCGTCGGCTTCCTGTACGAAGTGTAACAAAAGTTAGACTGGGGCGTTCTCAGTGACCACTGCTGTTTGATGGAGTAATCTTGCTTTTCTAATTATTGAACTAGTTGACTATTATTCAGTATTTATTCTTAGCTACTGTAAAATTTTGTTA
>BGPR01035679.1:0-15856 GCA_013235015.1 Araneus ventricosus | reverse complement strand
ACGTTGTTTTTCTTGATAATTGTAATAATCTACCATGATGAGAAATCTCTTAGCTAATGGTAACGATTAAAAATTAGAAATAAAATTTATTTGTTTCCCATTTATCGAGCAATCTAGAAAAATCACGAAGCTTACTTATATCTGATTCTTTTTGTTATCAATTTAAAAAATAAACATCTGAACGACACTAAATACACTTGATTTTTGAATCATCCATATGCAAAATGCTCTTGGTATTATGAATCTATTGAAGTGCATTAAAATGTCAGATTAAATAAATTGATGAGATAGTCAAAAGCTGGCGATGTAGCCGTTTCATTTTAGGAAGAAATTTCTTCTTAAACTTTATTATTAATCTAATTATTATTGTTTATTTGTTTATTAAAGTTTATTATTATTCTAAATTAATTTTTCTAGCTAACCTTTCAGACACAAGACCGATAAGAACACAATAAAATTATAAAAGTAAGATGCTGGTAACAAGGAATAAATATCCATGCCTTTGTAGACACTTCCAATCTTACCAATGTAATCCACTAAAAATTGAATAATATAAGCACTTACTGCAGAATCCGGTGTATGCAACTTTGATCTCAATTTTCTGGTCACATCCTTCTTGTTTCAACTTGCAGACATTTGTGTAAGAAATCCCATCCGTTCCACAAACAGGTTCGAACTCTTCGGAACAGGCTGGACATTCGCATACAGCATAACCACTTTTGACCACACAAATCGATCCGAAATGGCAAACGTGTTTGTGACAGGCACCCCTTTCTCCTAAAAAAATGATTTTAAAACCCATTTAAAAAATGGCAAATTGTTATAACGAACAAAGAACACATTTAGATATCAAATACTCTGATTTACACTGATGGCAGCAAGAATGAAGCTGGACATACAGGTAGTGGAATTTTTGTTAAGCATGGTCAAGGGAAGGCTTTTCTTAAACGAAGAAATGCTGACTATTGCTCAGTTTTACGCTCTGAAATGATCGCCATTGATATGGATTTAGACTTTGTTTCGGAACATCAATTATTCGGTGAGATATGGATTCTCTCGGATAATCGAAGTGTTGTCCACTATATTGATAATTGGAGAGGTGTTAGTGACCGGAGGGAAATGGATATCTTTAACAACCGGATTTCGTGTTGGAGGTGATGAAGGCGAACGACCTCATGGATCTGATCTGATTCAGATCCGAAGGATTAGAAAGAAGAAGAAGAAGAAGATATCAAATGCATTATTACAGATCTTAAGAAAAGAGCTATATCATATTGTTCTTTGACGTAACTTTCAAATCTTTTCTTCGTAAGTAAAAATTCATTTGTCACCTTCGATTATCTTCTTTATCCATTTTAAAAATTTAGGAAATACACATCTAAAAAATAAAATATTCCAGCTATTATTTTTTACTTTTTAGGGAGAATTTAAAATTAAAAAAATAGCTAACGAAGCAACCAATAAGGTTACAAGGAATGCAAAGCTTTTTAGACAGTCTGAAATATGCAGCTGTTTGATATGGCTTCCAAAGTATTGCAACAGTCCAACAGTCAAAGAATGCTTTTTAAGTATCTTTAAAGTTTAATTGTTTAAAATATACATCTATATACATCGTAAATTTATATCCACGATACAAACAACAACCATATTTATTGAATCATATTTGAAGTTAAAACAGATGTAAATTGTGTACTATCTTACTCTCAGCTAGTCACCCAGAATCTGAATTCCCAAACTAATATTATTAAATATTCCGTCAGAACAGGTGTGCGCACGTAATCAGCATTGTCCAGCTAAAGTGAAAGCAGTCTGTTTCTAAATGCGCAGCAGGACAGAAGCTCGCCGGAGCTACGGTATGCGCAATCAAAATTTCCCACTAAATTGGAATAAAATTTCATTAAGTTAAAATATGCAATTAAAATGATTGATAGAAGCTGGTATACTTTGAAAATGACATAACACCACAGAGTAAGCCCGAACTCGGAGCGAGGACGGCTCCCTGTCGGCTGGTTGGGTATGCGTGAAATTTTATTGAAAAAGTCAGAGAAAGAAAAATTACATTTGATATATAAGGATGCAAAAAAGAGGACATTTAGAATAAAAGAATATAACTGTGCATTAAAAAAAGAAAACAGGTATGTATATAAAATTTGGATGGTTTTCTCTTTGTGTTGTTGACTTTGAGAGGGTGGTGCCAAATGTATGGGAGAAGAGAGAAGATGAGTACCTAGGGTAAATTGAGTCTGTGGCTAGTAGTTGTTACCTTCTTTCCGAAAAAAGAATGTGTCGTTTTTCGCGATGAAGTGGATGAGTTTTCTGATTTTCGCCCTAGAATTGCCACTAAAGTTGTTATAGGTCAGCTGACGGTTTTGTTAAGTTGTATGAGGTTGTAAACAGGCAGTTTGTAGCACAGAGTAAGGGGTTTCCCAGATTTCCGCACACACAGGAATCGATATTTTTGATGTTGAATTGTTTAAGTTATGTCGGAAATTGGCCGTGGCCCGTGACGAACATTATTTCGGGACTTTGCAATGGAGTAGGATTTGTCTTGACTTTAGACAAAACGTTGTAAACACTCCTGCCTATTTCTCCATGGTCCCATTCTTTTGCCAGCGGATGATGGACTCTTTTTGTAGCAGACTCTTGATATGATTTCTTATCGCTGGGATGTATGTGGGGATTCCCTCCTGTGTTGCCTTCTTGGCTAGTACGTCCGCCGCTTCATTACCGCTGTATCCGACGTGAGCCCTAATCCATCCAAGTTTAATGTTTGTAGATTTCAGTAAGTGTAAGTGTTCAGATCCTGTGTTTGTTGAGCGATAGGGCTCTTGGTGTCAATTGAAGCAATTGAATGGAGGCTCGACTCGCTGTCTGACCATACCTTAACCTGTTACTTTGAAGATGACTGTATATTTAAAAATGAAGCGGAGTATGAATGTCAAAAAGAAGGCAGAAAGTTAAACGCGTATCTTAGATACAAGACATGGCATTTCATTTCGGTTTTAAGTTGTCAGATATCATAAACATCTTTTTGAAGGTCCAATCTTTCAATCGTTTTGAAATTTATGAGATTTGCATATTCTTTCGCTTCAAAGCGAAGGAAAACCTCTGCTGTGAACGTAAATAAGAGAAATTTACGATTTTGAATTTTCTCTCGGCTACCAATAAAGCTTGTAAACTACGGAATAAATTAATTAAAATTGGTAATTAATTTATTACCAATTTCTGATACATGAAGAGGGTAACAACAGTACTCTCTGTAAGGTAGAATTTGGAATCATTTTAACATTATTTGACAATGAATTTTCAAGCTCTAATTCTTTTATTTCTTTTAATATATTGTTGTCTTATATTTATATTCAAATATAAACCAAAAAATAAGATGGGAAAAGTATATGCCTCATGGATACTTCACTTTTAATCATTTCAGTCCCGACTTTCAACTATTTGAAAACAGTAACTTTCAGAATTCCCAGCGGACTGTGATTTGTTTAAAAACACAACTAACAGTTTAGGGATGTTAGTATGACTTTCCTCTTTAAAGGAGAAATGAATGCTAGCCTTCATTTCAAAACAGTTAAGCAATCGGAAACTAATCACCATTTCATTGATTTCGAGTTAACTATTGAAAACTGCAAAATTCCATTCATTTTCGCAAAAAAGAAATATTACAATTTTTTGTGAAATCAGCTTTATCATAAAATGTCTTTATCAAAGAAGCTGGTTCCCATTTTCGTGATTGAGCCTATATGGCAATGTCTCAAATTTAGTCCTGTAGTATTTTCGTTCCTTAAGACGAAAATGACAGTTTCCATAATGCGACATGTATAGCTGAACCCAACTTGTCTGGAGAAATTTGGATTATGATCCAAATGAAATACTTCGCAATGCGGTAATTAACGTCCAGGCATATCGTCATACATCTTAGTGTTGGGCCCTATACCTTCTTAGGAAAAACCTTTTATATGAGATTCATACTTCTTGCCCATGCATTTCTACCCATAACTTCGGTGGGTATTTCTGATAACAACTCGTCATCGGAGATACCTGCTGTGTGTGTGACCTGGGTCTCTCAAAATACACCAGATGGAACTTCTTCAGTTGATCCATTCATTTGAACACCAAGAGCCAATCCATATATCTAATATGGCGTTCTTAAAGAGGCAAAAACGCTGAGTTTACCAGGTGTAAAATGCAAGCACAAAATACCAGGCATTTTTGTCTTCAATGTAGTGACAGCTCTCTGATGAAGAAAAGCAACGTGACGAAAGGGACAGAAGGTCAAAAATCAACTTCATTGACACATCTCTTCAGTGACACCTCTCTGATGAAGAAAAGCAACGTAACGAAAGGGACAGAAGGTCAAAACCCAACTTCATTGACACCTCTCTTTAGTGACACCTCTGATGAAGAAAAGCAACGTAACGAAAGGGACGGAAGGTCACAACCCAACTTCATTTGTTGTTAATGAGTTAACGATCACTTTCAAAGGAATAAGAATTTAAAGTAATGTAACAGAAATTCTCCTTCAAAGTGTATAGAGGTAAAAATATATTGGAAGAAACACGGAAGAATGTTTCTCATTGATGCCTACAGCGCCTCTTGGGATATAGAATGTGAATCCATAAGCGATCATTATCATTTCCTACTTATTAGTAACGATATTTCGATAATTTTCTGAAACTTAGAAGAACTAATGAAAACTGGGAGAATATTTTTTTACTTATAATTTAAAAAGTACTTAGATATCTGTATTCATGCGATTAAGCTATGTGTATTAAAATATATCATAAAATTAACGACTGAAAGATATTCTTTGACGGGTGCAAAAAAATACACGAAGAAAATACCAGAATAAACGCAATTACTATAGAGTACGCCTTCCGAATCATGAAAAAAGAAAGTAATTGTGACGACCAGAAGAAATGATAGAAATTCCTAATTTCCTTGATAATTCTTATTTTTCTTTCCCTTTGAGACGTTATACATAAATTAAAGGGAATTTTTTCAATTGCCAAGCTTATTTGAAGCCTTTTAGAAGTTCATCAGGAGCTTGAACAGAGAACGAAAGAAAAAAACAGAAATTTGGTAAAAGATATTAATGCGCGACACGGTTGAATAAATACAAATTAAGAAGGGATTTAACATTTATTCAACTGTAGGAAATGTGGTGTTCTTAATTGTGACTTTTGTTTGTTCATTCACTAAATGTCATGCTTCGATTGCTATAATCTTTGATAAGGGATTTAAGAGAAAGAATACTGTTTACGAAAGATGAATTTCTAAAACTTTTTTGCTAAATAAAATTGTTAATACGAAGATATTTATTTAAATATATAAAATCGCTATTGCAGCACTGAAAAAGCATTGAATGCAAATACCTAATAATTCATAAATATGCACAGGAAGTATTTATCTCACATAAGGAACTACCATAGGAACAGGACAAATATTTTCTGTGAAAGAATTAAAAGAGAAGAAAATATACAGAAATATCTCTTCGGGCATTTTAGTAATGCAGTCAAACTTGGATAATTCGAAGTTCAACGGACCAGAGAAAAAGTTCGAAATATCCAAATATTCGAATTACATATAGTCTCTCAAACAGAAGAGATAAATAAAAAAGATTAACTACACGATCAAAGATTTAACGCATAAACTTTATCTAAGAATACTGCTACATTTTTAAAAATTAAATCAAACATTTTTTACTAGCTTAATTATTCATCACTTTTTAAAAAAAGGCAGATATTTTTAATTGCTTCTGTTAATGTAATCTGAAAATGCAGACAGGCTTTGGATGTCTAATCAATATTCAATACAGTAGGAAGGGGAGAGGGTAACATTAGAGGGTGGACAGAAAATCCTCGGAAATCAACGCATAGTGACATTCCAACCCTCGCTTTTTTTTCCTTAGAAAGACCGTTAAAATAAATAATGCACCTTAGCTGAGAAAAGTCATAGGAACAATTTTTACCGCAATATTTTAAGGGCAATCGGACGAAAAATTCAAATTATCCAAAATAAAATTCGAATTATCCATGATTTTTTAACATTATTTTAATACAGAATTCTAGGGACGGAGCAAAAATTTCGAATTAAGCAAATTTGAATTATCCAGAATTTCGAATTAAACAAGTTCGAATTATCCAGAATTGACTATATACAATATTATTTCTTTATTTGCAAGGAAAGAGAAGGCCATTGCTGTATTGTCCGTTCTATCAATACGCGAAATTCAGGAACGAAATATTTGAGCTTTGTATTGTGAATGAAATCCTTAAATTCAATGGTCCTTGTAATGTCAAATAAATACAGTGGAACCTCAAGAATCCGAACCGCAGGAATACGAAATATCGGATATAATCCGAACATCTTTTTTTAATTTTATAAAAGAAATGAATGGAAAATAACAATCACGAATCAGAAACAAAGCTAATATTTATTTCTGATTTAAAAGACACATTTGAATTGGTATTTAAGAATTAGTACAGCATCTCAACAACACCTTAATTAATTGATTCTTGATCGGTTATCTTCTTCTGACGTAAGGAACTAAACCTGCTTTGAAGATGCGAATCTTTTCGTACTTTTTCACAAATTATAAAAGTCAATACTCTTTTTTTTATTTGCCAAGGAGATTTTGACGATTTTAGGGTATCTGAGCGCTTCTCACTTCAAAACTAATTTTCATTTTGCCGAATTGGTTCTAGTTTTTGAGATAATGCATGTGATCAACATTTCAATGGTGCCTGCAGCTGGGTGGGCCGAAAAAAGTCAAAAATTTTTTTTCGTGTCATTATACAGCGGGAAAATTTTTGAATTTGTGAGAAATAAAAGGAGGAAAAAATAATTAAATTGATTGATATCTCCCCTAGAATGGGTCTTAGAAGTCCTAAAAAGTGGCGAAATTGGGCTGTTTATTTAATCAATTTTCAAAATTTTAAATTTTTCTTAATATCCTTATTATAGAGTAAGCTGTCAAGTATTCAATTTCTTAAGAGTAATGAATTTTATTTTATCAAAATCGGTCTATGACTTCCCGCGACAGATTCATTTCAAAGTTGTCATAAATATGTGAAATTACTTGAATATGCAATTTTTAGTAGTTCCTGATCAACATCAAAATTTAGCATATCATGTTGTCAGTTGAATATAGCAGGCCAGTGTACATGCATAGCAAAAGTCAAATCAAAACAAGAGAACTACAACATCACCTAGAAATTGCCCTTTAAAGTAACAAATGAAAAATAAGTACACACCGAGGAATGACCTTTGATGAAGTCCCTAGGCCGGATTCTGCTCATATTTTGCTTCAGTCGTTTTGTCGCTTAAGTTCAGTTAGTTTGTTGCATTTTTATTGAAAGCATAGCAAGAGGTTATTTAGGTCTAAAATTATCAAATTCGTTTATTTTCTTTGTTTAGGATAATACTTGCAAAACTGAGCTCCAAAACTAGAATATTATTTCTTAGTTCAGAGCGTACGCCAAAAATACAGAAAGTAAGAGAAATTAACACACCTTTAAAAAAAGACTTCGGTTGCCAGGATATAAAATTAATTGAATAAAAATATTAAGGGATGTGGGACACACATATTGTGGCAGATTAATGCTAGAGCCTCCAACATGAAACTTCCACTGCAGGTAAGAGGGAATCATATAAAAACTTTTCCATGAAATAACTGAACCATCTTATTTAATTTTCATTTTATCTGACTTAATGCAACATCATCATGTGATTTCACCATCCATTATGATCTATCTATTTATTTCTCGAAATTCATTTCTTTATTTCGTTCATTAATATAGTTTAAAATTTTATTCTTTAACTTACATTTGACATAGATTTTATGTGATTTGTGCATAGATTTATCTTGTGATTTATATATTGATTACTCTTTAGGATAAAGTTGTTTTATGACAATGATTTAATTTTATTATTGATTTATATTTGAGACAGTTTCAATGCGATTTGAGTGGTGCTTACATATTATTGTTGAAATATAATTTTCATTTTATTTCTGAAACTAGAGTCAATCGGACAAAAAGAATATCGGATTCGGAATAAGCACGACGCATTTATGCTCAAACCATTTGTATATCGTTGGCAAAAAATTAATGTTGACCAGTGAGTATTTTACAGTATTTTCCGGATAATCCTAATTTTCCGGAATCTGAACAGAGGTCTACCCCAATTTCTTCGGATTCCCGAGGTTCTACTGCATAGGATGTAATAAATAGTTAATAATTTCAACGAAATTATGACTTAGAAGCATAAAAATGCTCTCCCTTGTTCTTTAAATCATAGGAAAATAATATATAAGGTACATTTACACAGTCCGTGGTTCAGTTCATCTTTCATTAGCAATAAATCTATCTTGCCATCAAATAATCAAGATATATAGTTGGATAGAGAGTAAAACTAGAACAGGATGATTAGAGTAGAAATTGTAACTCGGAGTGAATAAAACATTAATGGTTTAACGATGCATTAGCTGATCCCGATCAGAGCATCTGCGCTCTATTATACGCGTACCATGATTTTCCTGATGCTTCCAGAGTCAAGCTGGCGATTCAGCGCTCCAAGAAAATTCGCCAAGACAAAAAAGGCGCCAAGTTGTGTGCGCATAACAGAAAAGTAAACAATGTACAATGTTCACAATAATAAGTTCCATGATGTTCACCTCAATTTGTGAATTGACACGATTTTATCTTCTCTGTCTTAGCTCTTTAATGGGCCATTTTTTGCTAGTAATAGTATAATAAAATAACTTTGGGATTGATGTTAATTTAAGGAAAGAAATTCATTTAGCTTATTGGACGACATAAATTTTTGTTAAATAATTTTATTAATTAATAATTAATTATCAAGTCAAAACATTTTGTTTCGATTTTAGATAAGAAACTGGGATATCCAGGTTTTTGTTTCGACGAAAAATTTGGCGAGAACTCACTCCAACCTTAAAAAATTAATTTGCATTAAAAAAATTATATATTTGTTGGCTAATATTCTTCCCACGAACTTCGAAAGGGTTAATCTATTTTCACGTTGATCTAAACGTTCTCTGGCTTGCCTAAGCCCGTTTTCTTCATTTCTAACTTATCTCTTTTGAGTAATTTCATAATATTGTAAGATATATTATGAATTCTTTCATCTTAGACTCATTTTTTCGAGAAGAGATATTTTACACCAGAACAGATACAGTAACAGGCTATGACTGTGAAGTTATGCCTAACATGGCTGCCAATTTTCTTTTGTAAACAAACCGGTTGTTGCCATCGACAAAAAAGAAATTAACCTCGTTTCTTTGCCACGTTTCTTAGCGTTTTATATATCGATCAGTGTCATGTTAAAAGCTAACTAATTTTCGGCAGGTAAGGAAATTGCAAAAAATTAACACAAAAGCATAAATATGTAAAAGAAATTACCTTGACTCTCTGAACCCGGTTAGAGTGAGAATTCCATTATCTCAAAACCTGGAGTGAATTTTCGTTCACAAAAACAGAAAGGAATCGTCACGTTATTTATAGAAATTCTAGGAGGTCGACACCTATGGTTGTCCGATCAATTGTCAACAAAGGAACTACATTTTCCTAAAAAATTCACCCAGGTTCCCGAAACCGCCTGAGTCCGGATTCTGTCGAACGGGCGGTTTGGGGCGGAATAGGGCTCATAGGGTTAATATATATAAAGCATGAAACACGAAAAGACGAACGCCCTAAAATATTAACTTTGCACTTTCGGGCTCAAGTTAATGAAGAACAGTGCGTTTCATTATATTCAGACAAAATAAAACTCTCTTACTCACAACCTGAACTTATGGGAGAGAAAAGCAAAATGTTCAAAATTTCCTTAACGTCACCATTTAACAACCTGTGCTACGATAGTAAGATCGTCAGAATACCGTGTGCATAGAATTCATGAGTGCTAGACGCCAAAGTGAGCCTAGAACCTTTGAAGGACATTTGATTTCTGCTCCTCCATTTCGGATTAACACGTATCCTTACTAAAAGCTTTCAAAGGGAAAATGAAGATCAAATTATTGCGAGAATCGAGGCGAACTCTGTCGCTAATATTTCCTAGGGCATTGAATTATACCGCTCAGTGGGCATAGCGTTTTCTATGGAAGGTCACATGCCTTTTGAAACAATGCATTTAAGGAACTAATAATAAGAACTTTCATGCATTTTGCGACTTTTTCTTACAAATTCTTTATATTTTATATTTCAATTTAATGCGAAAAACTAGAATAATGAATAAAAAAATTAAAATTTTAGTAATATGACTTTAAAATTCTTAATCATGTTCCAAACTAATATGGCCATACTGCATAGCATCCAACAGGTTGCATACCTCTCTACTTCCTGTACATAACTGGTGGCAGAGTAATATAACTTTTTTGTGAGGAAAATCCAATTATTTCTGTAAATATTGGAAATCTTTTTCTATGAAGATTTTTTCTTTTTGTAAATTTGTAAACATATGAAGTGAATATTTTGTCTGATACATAGATAAATTTCGGAAAGCCTTTGGAGAACACTGAGAAGGGTCTAAAATAAAAACTTTCTGTTCTTGTAGGTGGAATATATTTAGAGCATAACATATGAAAGGCAATTAAGAAGGTAAGTGGAGAGCGTATTTTTAGATATGAACATATTCACAAAAAGTTTAAGAAAGTCGGACGTAGAACGATTATGTAAGGTGAACGATTTTCACCTTATGTAAACAGAAGCAATCTTAACCGAGGTTACTCTTCAAGAAAGAAATGAGTCTACTTTTATGTCGTAAAGAAAATTTTTATTCACATCTTTCGAGTTAAAATATTACATTTATAAAGTACTTTTTTTATAAAATTAAGTAAGAAAAGACAAATGTGTTTCAATTCAAAGGACCCATATTTTTTATAGGGTTTCGTTTGCCTATTGTTATGGAAATTAAGAAAGAAACTGAATATTTGTAAAACACTGCGTTGCTATGTATTTCCTAGCATAATATTTGAATGTATGCCCAATTTGAATATCATCATTAATCTCTTTGAAATTTTGTATAATTTATTCGCATTTATTATGGCGTAGTAATGAAATTAATGCAGTCAAGCAAAATTTCTGAAAATTGCACAGTTGCCCCATTGAAGTTTATTATTTAACAATCCTGTCCAAGTAGTTGAACGAGAAGAAAATTGTGCCAAAATATTTTGAAGCGAAATGCAATACTTGCATCTTCATATCTGATACAAAAATATCTGGTGCTTTTAGTACTTTATTTCAAAAAATAGATTTAGCCATAACTTCGAATTTGAGTTGTAAAGCATAAAGTATCTATTTTTTATCGGATGCTTGTTAAAAACATATTAAAACTCAGTTAAACATAAATTTGCTCTTTTCATTGGACCTGTATTTGATTAAGTTAATTTAGTTAGATTAGCTTTCTATTTGGAAGCAATACGAGAGCTATTTGCTGACAGATCATGAGCCACCATCTTCTCTCCAAATTTCCACGCAATATTAGCGGTAGGGCTTTGGTCATCGATGTCGAATTTATAAAATTTTAGGTGGGTTGTCCCTGCTCCCGGTGCTAAGTTTTTAGCACTTTTTATACGTAGTTCATTTTAGCTGAGTATATTGTTTTCAGGTTAATCTTTGACTTTTTAATTTTTTTGGTGCTCTACGTTTTGTTGAGCATTCACCATTAGGAAATCTCAATTGTAACCTTTGTTTCTATCCTTCTTATTTTTAAAATTCGATCGTTTTATCCTTTTTTTTATTGTTGTTTGACTGGCTTGGATTTTTGTGGATTTTATCGTTTTCTGGACTCATGAGGAGCCGAGGAGTGTGTTTTTAATGCTCCCTTTCTAAGATTTTTTATGATGCCTTACAAAATTTTTTTATTTCACTTACTTCTTTATTTTTACTTCTTTTTACTGGTGTATTGTGTTCAGCTTGTACTTATGTTTTACTCATTTGGATACACTCTGGGGCTCCTCTTTTTAAATATTTTTAATATTTTTAATGTTGGCTCCAGATCTGGTGATTTAAATCAAACAAAATTCAATTAATTTATAGTTCTTTTAAAGTGTACTATCGATTGGTGGCGTGTGCCTGTTTTGATTTACTTTTACTGTTAACTCTTTTTTGAAGTGTTTCTTACGTTCTGTGCTATGTTTTTGTCGTTTTTTTTGTGTCTCGTGTCATTTTGACTTTTTGTATTTCTTATGCATTTCCACTGTGCTTGTGATGCTTTCTGTGTCGTGTCATTTTGACTTTTTTGTATTTCTTATGTATTTCCCCACCGGTCTGCTAAAGACCTTACACCCTTTCGGGTAGAAATAAAAAAATCCATGACGGATTTTTATTGGAATCATATTTTGAACCTGAAAACCTCTGGTCCAGTGCTGATTCACTGGAACGTCTTTGATATCAAAGAGTTCTTAACAATCCGATTTCAAGAAAGAGAGTAATAAATATGATTAAATTCATAATAGATAATGAAAACATACTCCAACTAGAACGATCACCTAAATGCCTTTAAGCAATACTTTTAACTTATCTTACATTCCATACATTGAATATGGTAAAAGAGTTCTTAACAATCCGATTTCAAGAAAAATAATAATAAATACGATTAAATTCATAAGAGATAAAGAAAATATAATCCGATTAGAATAATCACCCAACTGCCTTTGAGAATTACTTTTATCTTATCTTACATCCCATACATAGAACATGGTAAATTCTTCTTTCCCATCTTAACTATTAATTTCTGATTGTAAGTATCTATTTATCTATGTTCGGCTATCTTCTCACGAACCACTGAATGAGGAAAAAAGCCGAAAGTACCAAAATATGGGAAATAATCCAAAGAATCCATTCTGATCATAGAAATTAAGAAAATAATTAGTTAAAAAGATGTTAATTGAAAACGTCGAAATGAATGAGTTCACCATGCTGCCAATGGATGGCAACATGGTGAACTCATTTATCCATTGGCAGCACGGTGAATTCATTCCCGGCGGATTTTTTCCCCTATTATTAGTTTTCACATTCCGGTGTTGCATTTTTTTATTTATTTAGCGAAAGCTGGTTTGTATAATTTTGCAAAAGGTTTTCTTTTTTAGCAAACTGCCGTGTTTTGATTTATAAACATCGGAAAAACCGTTTTCTTGCTTTTTTGTTTTAAGGTGCGTTTTTTCGTAAAGTTACTGACATTTAAGTCATGTGCTGCCATTTATCAAACAAAATCACATCGGGTGTTCTTGCATTTTTTTTATTTATTTAGCGAAAGCTGATATTTTTTAGCGAGCTTCCGTGTTTTGATTTATTAACACAGGAAAAAATCGTTATCTGGCATTTTTGCTCTTTTCGTATTACGGTGTTTAACTTCGTAACGTTTGTTGGTTGAAGTAAGTGTTACAATATTTGTTGAATGAAACGGAGGCGGGCATATGAAAATTATGTATCCCGAAGCCGTACGTGACCTAATTTCTCTCCGCTAGGGAATATCTTAGTATTCGAGATAGCCCGTGCAACGTCGGTCGACGCAGCGAGTATTTATATAATAGTATTCTCCCTAATCCTCGCATTCGACACTTAACACGCAATGGTTCCCCATCTTAACCAAAATAATCAATAAACTGTGCATTGGTGTGAGCTTTTTCATGTTATTCATCATCATTTTCATTCCTTCAAAACTCTGATAATCAAGACATTGGGTATATTCTAATATTTTGCTGTCGGTTCTATGTATAATCATCAGCTTTGCTAAATTTCTTTTGGCATTCACTATATGCTCTATTTTTTGCAATTCAATGAAGTCCAGAACTGTAGCACATTACTACCAGACCTCTGAAGTCGGAGTCTTTGGTTCTATAATTATTTAACAGCTGTTAACTTAACTTAAAACATCGTTTTAAAAGTAAATAAAATTACTAAAAGTTTTGGAGATATTTTGCCACAGTCTTCATACAGGTTTAATCCCATTTTCACATTTTTACTATGAATGAAATTATTTTTACACATTAAATGATGATTTATTGTCTTTATTTCGGTAAATCTTTTCAAAATCATTCAAATGCATGGCTGGTTCAGTAATATATTGGTTTACAATTATATAATGGAAAAATTTTTAAAAGGGATAAAAGATCTTTTGTGTTACACGAAACTGATTATCGCCATAATAATAATATTTCTATAAGTATTTTATTCCTTAAAGAGTAAAATCACACTTAAAATGAAAAATTTAACATTTATATTATGTTAATTGCACTTTTTAAGCTCAATTATACAATTTTTTAAGAACAAATCCGTTTAATAAGTCGTAAAGCAAACAGAAATAATCTGTTACATGTCTTACGGCAAAACCGTTTCCCTTTCAATTTCTAATAAGTACTTAAATCCATGTCTTTCTTTTCTGACTTTTCGTAAAAAGAAATATTTTAACAAGTTTTTTTTTTCTTTTGAGAATAAAACATCGGTACAGATTACTGTTATCTAATTAGCAAAATTTTTCTGAAAATCGTTAATTTCGGTAAAAGTAATTAAAGAATGTCTCTGGGCATAAAACTTTAATTACTTCTTTGAAAAAATTAAAGAGAAACGTTCCTGCTGAATTACATAAAACTAATCTACTGTAATCATTTTGTGCAATCTTTGAAGGTATTATTTTTTAGGAAAGCCCTCGAAACATAATATATTTGTTGCTATAATTAAGTGTGTTGCGGTATTTTTTCGTATGGAGTAGTTTAATCATCATAAGTGTGAATAAAATATAATATTCATGCAATAATAAAACACTACTCGAAATAATGTAATGATTAAAATTTTAGTTTAATATACGAGTTTTATTACACAATGCAGAGAACTTTGTTTTTTTGTTCAATCGAACCGATAAAAGGTGAATGTGATGAATGTTTATTGAGAAATTTTTATCTTGTATTTTTCGTATGATGATGTTCTTCGTATGCATGTTCTTTTAGTTTGGATTTTCTTTTATAATATGCTATTTTACAAAAAATGAGAACTTTCACATATTAAAATCTACTCCGAATAATCTAATAATTAAGTTTTAGTTTAATAAGCGAGTTTTATTACAAAATGCAGCGAACTCTCTTTTTTTGTTAAATTCAAATGATAGAAGGTGAATGTGATGAATGTTCATTGAGAAATTTTTATCTTGTATTTTTCGTATGCATGTTCTTTTAGTTTTGATTTTCTTATATAATACGCTATTTTACAACAAAATAAGAATGTTCACACATTAAAATCTACTCCGAATAATCTAATAATTAAAATTTTATTTTAATATATGACTTTTATTACAAAATGCAGCGAATTCTCTTTTTTCTGATAAATCAAACTGATAAAAGGTGAATGTGATGAATGTTTAGTGAGAAATTTTGATCTTGTATTTTTCGTATGTTGCTGTTTTTCGAATGCATGTTCTTTTATAATAAGCTATTTTACAAAAAAATGAGAATTTTTACATATTGAAATTTAGAAGTTTTTATTTTAATTTCCTGTTTTTAGTTAGCCCAATTAAAATAATGATTGATCTTTTGCAACTCTATTTCAGAATAAATTCAAGCTTTTAGTTTTTGAATAAGATCAGTATTCCCTTTTAAAATGTACCTGTTTGCCAAACGTTAGATATCAGAATATATGTCTTCTTACTACTACTACTACAAAGATGCAATTATTTAGCTCACTACTACTACAAAGATGCAATTATTTAGCTTACTACTACAACGATGCAATTATTTAGCTTATTACTACAACAAAGATGCAATTATTTAGCTTACTACTACTACAAAGATACAATTATTTAGCTTACTACTACTACAAAGATGCAATTATTTAGCTTA
>BGPR01035678.1:0-15856 GCA_013235015.1 Araneus ventricosus | reverse complement strand
TATTCCTTCTTTATTAAGGTGAATGCATTAAAAGGAAATCAGCTTTACTTTGCAAGTTTTATTTGAAGAAAAATATGTTTTTTGAGGCTAAGAAATTTTATTCTGTGCCGATTTAAGTTAAAGCAAAATAAAGCTGATTCATATATATATATGAAGATTTTAGAATAGCTTCTAGGACACACAATGTCTTCATTATAGCGATCGAAGCGAGCAAGGTTTGCGTAGCAAACCTGGGAGGATTGCGGTGCAATCCTCCTGGGGGTTGGCGAGCTTTATCGAGCAGGGGGCAGAGCCCCCTAGTTTTTAACTTAATTTTTGAAGTTCTAATTTTGTTTTCGTGTATTCTATCAGACGCAGCTGCATATGCGCCTTTTTGTATAATGTAAATGAATTTTAATTAATTTTCAATTCATTTTCTATTAATATTTAATTTAATTTTCGTTAAATTTTATCAATTATAACTGTTATTTCATTTCATTAAATTTATTCAAACGTAAGAGATTTTTATTTTTCATCTATGTTATTGATAAAATATTCTATGATCGTTTTCATCGTTGGAAGAAATGTGTTGACGCCTACGCGTCCTTCGATTCGCCGCGGAGTTTCGCGCCATTGAGGGTGCAGAGTTGAATGAACTTTAGCTGTCCCCTTTCGTGTCCTTGGGGGTGCGAAGTTGACTGGAGTTCATTCTCGTTCGGATCGCCTAAACGAACGGACACTTGTGTCGTATTCCCCCTTGGGAATGAGAATCGTCTCTCCTTTAATGTTACTACTTAAGAATTTAGTTAAATTGTGCCTTGATCGTTCATGTTTTTGTTTACAATAAATTTATTTAATTAACAGTCCACTGCTCTTATTTACTCTCTGATCTATCCTCCATTTTCTGGTCCGAGCGACCCGGAGATATGGGTAAAAATATGCTGCAAAAACTAAACCGCCTTCGCGGAACGATCAGGGATAGAGTAACAAGGCTAAATAAATCTTCGGAGTCCTATGAACCGCCAACCACGCCAGAAGTGTCAGAAATTATTCTGAATCAAAAATTGCAAAATGTATTAGAACTGAAAGCACAAATGAAGAAGCTTCTAGCAGACTATTTGGATTTACTAGAAAGTACTAACTTGGAAGAACCACTGGAGGTTATCTACAACATGGAAGAAGAAATCGAAGATCTGCAGGTAAAATTTAAAATTTTACTAACTAAGTATTGCAAAGCACCTAATGCTGACAATGTGCCGATGACTGTTCACAAACCAAAACTAAAAATTCCAGATTTACCCTTGCCTGAATTTACGGATAAATATGAGGAATACGAATCATTTAAAACTCAATTTATGTCTATCATAGGCAATAATGAAAGTTTAAATGACAATCAAAAATGTTGTTACTTGAAAGCGTCCTTAAAAGGTGATGCAAAGCTCATTGAAAGTACACAAGATACTTTTCAATCCTTACTATCAGCATTAGATGCGCGCTACCAGAACAAGCGTGCTGTTATAGACACGCAAGAGGGATCCTCCTACTAAAATATATGTTTGCATTATTATATGTCTCTCTACGAAAGCCATTCATCTCGAATTAGTATCTGATCTCTCTTCTGAAGCTCTCATTGCAGCTTTAAAACGATTTATGGCTAGGAGAGGTAAGTGTTGAAAAATACTTTCAGATAATGCTACGAATTTTGTAGGAACTAAAAATGAAATCAATCGTCTTTTTAAATTAATGGAGCAACAAGACGCTTTATTTCAAAACTTTCTATCTGAAGAAGAAATAACCTGGAGCCACATTCCCCCCCCCAGAGTACCTCATCACGGTGGTCTTTGGGAAGTTTGTGTTAAATCATTTAAATTCTACTTTAAACGAGTTGTAAGTAATACTTGTCTCACTTATGAGGAATTTCTAACAATCTTAATTCAAATTGAAGGATTACTCAATTCTCGACCCCTTACACCACTTTCCTCTGAAGTGGAAGATCTAGAAATCTTGACTCCTGGTCATTTCTTAATTGGTCGGCCCATTACGGCTATTCCCGAACCTTTGATGATAGAATTAAATGATAATCGTCTTAATAGGTGGCAATTATCAACTAAGAAAGTTCAGGCGATTTGGAAACAATGGAGTAAAAATTATTTAAATAACTTGCAGCAACGTCACAAATGGATGTTCAAAAAGGACAACGTTAAAATTGGTGATATGGTCTTAATTAAAGAAGACAATGTTCCCGTCTCTAATTGGCCCTTAGGTCGCGTAGTTAAACTCTATCCTGGGAAAGATAATATTATACGGGTAGTTGATATTAAAATAAGGACAGGAATATTCAAGAGATCTGTTTCCAGATTGTGTGTACTTCCAATTGAAAGGTAGTTTAAAAAAATGCCTCTATATATTCATTATTCTGTTATCTTGAAATGTGCATTTATGTAAACTATTGTCTGTATAATATTCACTATTTAATACTATAATATTGAAATGTTCTTTTTAAAAAAAATTCTTTCTTCTTTTTTATTAGTTGGATAAGAATTGTGTTTCATTTGAATATTGCTAATGATTGAACTTATTATTTTAATATTGTTTAATGATTAAATGATAATTTTTATGCTATAAGAATTACAGTTTATTGTAGAATGCTTTTCTTGAAATATGTATATTTCAACGTTGGCCGGGATGTGGACGCCTGCGCGTCCTTCCATTCGCCAAGGAGTATCGCGCCATTGAGGGTGCAGAGTTGAATGAACTTTAGCTGTCCCCTTTCGTGTCCTTGGGGGTGCGAAATTGACTGGAGTTCATTCTCGTTCGGATCGCCTAAGCGAACAGACCCTTGTGTCGTATTCCCTCTTGGGAATGAGAATCGTCTCTCCTTTAATGTTACTACTTAAGAATTTATTTAAATTGTGCCTTGATCGTTCATGTTTTTGTTTACAATAAATTTATTTAATTAACAGTCCACTGCTCTTATTTACCCTCTGATCTAGCCTCCAAAATGTGTTTAAAATCAAAGTGAATTTCAATCATGTGAGAAAAATTAGTTAGAGAAAAGATGTATAATTAATGAAATTGAATAGATAGTTTGTGAAATAAAATAAGATTGAAAGAAATAAGGAATTACGAAGAAAGTCAAAATAAGTTCGTGAAAGCAGAAATCACTCGAAAATTTTTAAGTATCGGATAAAAGATATGTTTAATCAGTTAATAGGCGAAAATTTTAGATTAGTGAATGTTTCATAAAGTTTTAAAGTTAAATATGATGAATGGTTTCTAAATTTTTAAGATAAAATAATGTTTGGTGCAGCTTGTCCAAATCTGGCACTTGTGCCATAAAACTCCACTCACTCACTTTAAGGTGTGTTTGGCGCAGCTTAGTCAAATATGGCTCTTGCGCCAAGAAACCCAACATCCATCCATCCCTCACTTTAAGATAAAATAACTGGAGATAAATCTATGCATTTGTGAGGTTTAATGTAACCTTTTTAGCGTCATTCGAAGAAAAAGCAAAGTCTTTGTAAATAAGTTATATGTTCAAAAGTAAAAAGTGATCTTTAATGGTTATATTATTGAAGCTATTTGGTCGATTCTGAAGTGAATTTGGAAAAAAAACATGAGTTTGTAAAAAAATAATGCCAGCACTTTCTCGTTCAAGATTCAAATTTTCCATTTAACTTCAAGAGAGTTTAACGTTTTGTTATTCCTGAAAGAGCTAAAAACTGAATTTTAAGTAAACTTATTCAAACTTAGAGATTTTTATTGCTCTTTTGTATTATTGTTAGAATATTCTAAAATTGTATTTGCTAGCGGAAAAATAAGCTCGAAACAAAGAGGGAAGTTGAATTAGGAAAGAATAATAAATAAATCGAAGCTGTTTCATTCGAAGAATTATTCTTATATAATTGATTTAATACAAAAGAGTTTGTATGAATTTGTGCCTAAGTAAACTTTTTGTTATATACGAACAGAGAATGCACAAGTTTTGAAATTTTTCTGAAAACAAATGAAATATTTTATTCGATTATCAAAAAAATAAAATTGAACAATGAGCATGCCGAGAAATAGAATAAGATTGAAAGTTTAACTCTATTTGATGAAATTCTGTTCAAAAGCCGAGAAAATTCAGTCTCTAACAAGCGGAATTAAAAAAATGAAATTAAGATTGTCAGTATCAAATTATTATGTTTTCTTATATTTAAATCCTTTATGCTCATGATAAGTTATGATTGAAATTATGCAAATCTGTGTGAGAAAGGATATTGTGAAAAAATCTAAGTAACTAAAATCAAACTTTTGTATAAGAAATATTTATGCTAAGGGTTCGAATCCCTGCGAAATAAAACCTTTTTCTAATTAAAAACTTTAATCATAAATCTTCTCGACAGATGTCATTCAAATAGACCTAAGAACTCTTTTATAAGAATATATTCTTTTCAGTTGAGATGTGTTATCTAATCTTGCACAGTTTAATGCAAATCTGTGAAGAAAAAAATCTAAGTCCGTAAAAAATTTTCAAAGTCTGAAAATTAATTAATTCTTTATCTAATGCAAGAAGGGGTTGAGTTGACACCGGGTGGAAGTTGGTGGTATGGAGGGAACTGTTGGCGGATGGAATTGGTGGCGGGTGGCTGAGTTGATAGGTCCCACCAGCCCCGATATACCAGAACTCCCCTTTTATCACTACTTACGATGCATCCTGAAGTTCATGTAGGGAAACTTTATCACAACAATAATGTGAATAAGAGTGATTTTACAAAAAGGATTGATGATTTTCTGGAACTCGAATCTTAAGAAAAATTATCACTTTTCCTCATACTTTTGATAATACAATTTGATAAAATAATGAAATATAGATATAGGTTATAGCTCCAACATTTTACCCAAACAAAATGTAAATGACTATTTAGATATATTAAAGTTCGAGAAATTTAAAAATAAGAGATGCAAAACTTGTATTATGATAAATGAAAAACAACTTAATTAAGATTACAACCATTTGTTTTGTAAGACATGTAATTTTATCCACAAATTAAAATGTAAGGTATGTAGCTTTAATTTTATTGGCCAGACTTCTAAAACAATTAATATTAGCATTAATCAACGCAGATCTGATGCAAAGTATTTTAATAGAAATAATAATTAAACAAAATAGAGATTGGGCATTTTAATTCCCATGGATTTGAAAATATAGAAATTAGTACGAGGTAATAATAGGTCAGAGTCAGACGATTTATTTTTATCAAAATAATATTTTTAGATACTCTTCAGAGCTTAAATATTAGTTCTTTTTGACATGATAATGTTAATCTAAAAATGGAATTCTTAATTAAAAATTGATCGAAATTTTAAAGTTTTTCCTAAATAACTTCGGAAATTATTATCGAATAAAAGCCATGTTTACACCAATTGAAATTTCAAAAATCAACTTTTCTCTGATACAAATTTTATATCCGTAAACGTTTTCCTTAATTTTAATAAATTTTAAGAAATATTTTATGTATATTTTGCACCGATGCTTTTGATTGTTTTAGTAACTGCATTTATACACTAGCCTTCTGAGACGACATTAATACAATTTTTGTGAGTGCTTTATCATTGCTGAAAAAAAGAGTAAATTTTAAAAATAATATAAAGATCTGAGAAAAATATCTTAAAAATCAAATGGATATTACTGAACAAATAATTTTTTAGACAAATTCAATTAATTAATTTTTAATTTTGACAAAAATGCAGTTTTGGCATGTTAATATTTTTTGGCTGGCATTCTTTCTGTAAATTGCGAGATTTAAAAATCGTTACGTACAGAGTGCAACGTTCGTTGCAATAAAGCCCGACGAGTATAAGACAGAGGAAAAAGTTTAAAGCATTATATTCTAAGATGTTTCGGTCTAGAAGTTTGAATATCCTTTATTTTTTTAAAATTAATTTTGCTCTTATTCTTGACTCTTTCAACTGACTCTATTACTTATCTGTCTTCATTGTAACTCGAATGTATTCAACCATATGTTTCCGATAAACATCAGTAAAATTTCTTTATAAGTATTCAAAATTTTTTAGTGATAATTTCTGTAATATTTATCTCATGAAACGATTTAAAGTCATCTTTAAAGGTAATTTTCTAGCAAATAGGTCATTTTTAACTAAGTCAGTTTTTCACATTATTTTTTTTTTAAAATATATTTAATTTGAACCAGTGAGATGAACAGTAGGAATTCGGTAGTCCGGAATTCTCCTTCGAAATAATAAAGTTTTAAGATTCAAAATTTCGTAGGTTATAAACTATTGACTTTGAAAGCCATCTTACTTCACAGCTGCTTCCTCGATGTCGCCAAGGACCTATTAATTACGTCGTAGGTAATTGGAAGCAATTTGTTTATGCTACTAGATCTTAATGAAACCATTCGACAAGTATTGTCCTTCCCCCCCAATTAAATTTTCGTTATCTAGAATTTCACAGTCCATCTGAAATGTCACTTTTATTCAAGAAATAAAAGAGTAAAATGTAGAGAAATTCTAAAAGTAAGATTTTTAGGGAAGTAGGCAAGGAAATTATTAAAGAATTTTAAATAGAGAAGAGAGACAATTATTAAAAGTGGTGATGATCTTCCACAACTAGATATTTTGATACAAATCAGTTGCTGAGTAGATATATCTCTTTAACTTTTTTATTTCTAGAATTTCCTTCTCATCAATGGCAATGGAGCTATGATACCATTTTCTTCACTGGGTAGCACTTCCTCAACCAGATTCTTGATAGGTTTGAAGGTTCTGGAGCATAGCCAATCAATACAGTCTTATTTCCAAACAGGAATGCGAAAACTGTTCTTAATGGAAAAGGAAGCAAAATTACTCTCTCTGAGTTTCTCGACTGCGAGACTTCAGATTTTTAAGAGCCTCTAATTGCAAGGGTTTCTTTTTTTCGATCAGCTAGTTAAAAAGTATAAGAGTCATTCTTTTCTTTTTCTAACTATCAGATTCTGAATTATTTTTTCCCTATCGTCATGAAAAATTGTGCTCATGCGCTTGCGTTTGCAAACACAATCTGTTCCAGTAGTTTTAGCATTAACTAGCTTACACCCAGTCCCAAAAATATAGACACAGATCTAAAATGGCATTCCAAACTTAAGTACGGTTCATATACATCTAGACCTGATTTAGATTATTTTTATTCATTGATTTTATTCGAATTTGTAGTGGAAAACGTAAGGGAATAAATAAATTGGCATACAAATTCTAAAAATTGAAAAAATTATCTCTTCTATAATTATAAATATTGTCTGATTTTAATTTGAAAAAATATTTTTAGTTAGTACTTCTTTAAAATCATTATTTTTCCAAGGCGGGAATTTATTAGCAACTCTTCAAGATAAATGTCGTCAGAATTTTTCTACTTGTATGGCTTCAAAATAATTATTTAATTCGTTCTAGAATTACTGCCTGATGTTTTATAATTTCGTGTTAATGGCGGGTGATTCAGAGATTTAAAAGAAAGAGATTATACAAATTTTAGATTTAGAAGTTAAAGGGAAGACTCCGAAACATTGCTTTAAGATTTTACAACGGAATCTTCGGAAGTATTTAAGGAATTTTGCAAGAAGGTGACAAATACTAGAAGAAGAAAAGACATGTTAGACAAAAGAAAATATATCTGTAAGCACTTAGTATAGCACCCAGGAAAAATATGGCATTGTGTTTAAAAATTGGAGTATCCAAAAACACAATTCGCAGAAGGATATCACAATAAAAATAGAATTTTCAAGAAAATATTGAAGAGGCTAAATTTGAAAGCACACCATAAAAACCGCACGAGAGTGCTGGACAAGGAAAATGGTTTTTCATGGCGATAAGTGGCTTTCAATAATATATTCTGGAGTCAGATAACTCTTCACCAGGCCACAACTTGAATCCAAAACCAATTTCTTTCTGGATTTTAAGCCCAAACGTTGTTGGTCATTTGCAGTAAACAATTGAACTTTTAGGACTATCAGAAATATTAGAGCATCATTTGGCTCCAGTAATGTCAGCCAGTTTGTAACCTCATTTCTCACGACAAATTTACTTTTAATTTTATAATATAAGGCGGTAGTTCGTATGTTTGCTTTATCTTTCATTCTTTCCTGCTGTTTACTCATTTTGTTACAAAAACAAACTGTTAAAGATAAAATGAAAGAATATTAAGAGTTTCATAAAAAATAATAAATTCCAAAACAATATTGTATTTCTTTATTTTACTTATTATATATTGAAAATGAGAAATTCTTTAGCTTTTGTAAATTTAAGCTTTAAATTATAAGTTATAACTATTCGTGAGAATCGATATTTCAATTGATATTTTAAAAAATAAATAGTTATAATTGCTATTTGGAGAAAAATGTACAGGTTAAAAAATCTTAGTACAAAGCATTAAAACTTTTCATACATGGCCTATGGAATATGATTTAAAATGTCTATTTGCATTCACAATTTTAAAAAAAGAAAAAGTAGTTATTTTTTTAAAAAATTCTTATTATTTATATAGCTTTATCATCTTATTAACTTAAATGAGACTAGAAAAAGTAAGCGCAGGTTATAAGAAATAAAAATAATTATTATTTATGTCAGACTTTTCAGTATACTTATTTTTAACAATTCTTAATATATTCATAACTGTTAAACATTTAGCAAAAATTTAACAATAAATTTATTATCGGATCCGGGGATAGTAGAGTTCCTGGGTATTTTTCCAATTCCATACCATGATCTCAGGTTGATTCGAACTCTCAAATGATTCGAACCCGATCGGCGCGTGTTTAGTCATCTGCGGTTGACAATACTTTGAATGCAAATAAAACGTTTTTTTTCTTAATACGCAACTGCAGTGAGGGGTTGTTGACATGTTTTTGTCAGTTGGAGCGGGAGAATGATATACGTGCACGAGATCGGGTTGTACTTTCTGTCAATATTTTTCGTATTAGAGAAGTATCTTTTAAACTTATTTTATTATTTTGATTACTACAGTGATGAGTATTATTATTTGAATTAATATTAAATCATTTTTAATAAAAAATGATCTCGTAACTGTGCCACCTCTAGAAACTTTTCATTGTCAATTCTGCTAAAGGTCTTAAACACACTCTCGTCGATAACAATAAGTTTTGTTGTTACTTTTTCTACCTTCTCTTCAGGTGCAGATATTTCACCTCTCTTAATTATAATTCTTTGTTGTTAACCATTTTGTTAATTCATAGTAGAACGATGCCTGTATCTTAGAAATTGTAAAGCAATAACAACTTATGTTACAATTTGTGTGAAAATATCTGCTTGTGAGTTATAAGTGGGAAAGTGATCCACTGACTACTAAAAGTACCAAGGATTGTAAAGGGCAAACAACAAAATCTTAAAATTTAGCTACAAGATTAGTTAGGTTTCCTAGACCCTATTGCTTTTTCATAATTTCTAGTTTTAGGCAGATAAAATGAAATAAAAATTTAATTTTCCCCAAAAAAGATGGGAGGACTTCCTCCTAACTTACTGCCACTGGTTTCATTTGAGAATAATATGCGATAAAATCAAGGTATCTGCGATTTACTCAAACCTCAAATTGTGGTAATAAAAACATATGTTACAATTTCAATTAATTAAATATAGTCATCCATACAGTTATTCAATATTCATTGAATTATTGTATCAAAATATTACTCATCTTCAATTTTATAAGCAACTAAATGACAACCTAAAACTTGTTCATAGATTCAAAAGCAAATGAAATTTAAATTTTTCTGATTGTTCATTGGATGATTTTTCAGTTTTCACAAAAGAAAGACAATTAAGTGATCGCTGCCATCAATTTATATTGAAAATTATCTGTGTAAAATCCCTTGAAAGTTTAATTTATATTATTACAGTAGAAATAAATAAAAATACGATTTCTAATTTTTATGTAGAAATGACATGAGAAACAATTCAAATTATTTCTACACTGTCTTTTCAAGAATTTTAAAGGGATGAAAAGTTATTTTTTAAACTTCTAAATCATAAAAATTACTTATATAAATCTTAAAAAATATGGATAGAATTATTTTCTTTTTCGAAAAAAATAGAAAGCACCTTTCAAGAAATTAATTAATAATCATTTATAGTGGAACAATGTGTTTGAATGTAAATTGCTCGGTTGTACTAGTAGAAAAAATGTGAATATCAAGCTTCCTGTGTACCTTAGAAAATGGATAAACGCTCTCAACAGGTAATAAGTGTGTTTTTTGCATTTGACTGCAGCGTTTTTTTTTGTTTTAAGAATTATGCAAATTGTAACAATGTAAATATTGAAACATTCAGCTGATATTAAAAAAATCTCCAAAGTTAAAAAATATTTTTTATATATTTTTCATAATATATTGTTATAAACACGGAACGTCGCTTCCCAGCAATGTGAGTCTTATGGTTGGGAAGAAAGTTTTGCAGGGTAGGTGTGAGATAATGCCCAGCAGCCACGTGTGGACTCCTGACCTTGGCGACAAATTTGGCGACTTTGGCGGCGAAATATGGGATCTCAAAGGTTCTGGAATCTTCTCGATATCTCTATCAGGAGAGGAGATACGCTTGACTGTACTAGATGATTCCATGTGACGTCACGTCCTGCCGGGGGAGACTATATAAAGAGAGCGCTTCGATGACGGAGGGAATGTTGATCGACTGGGGTCGCCTTGGAGCGCGAACGGCTTTGGGTAGCGGTACTGAGTAGTGTTGACCCATTGGAACGGCTTTAGAGTTTCGTCTACAGTGCGAGCTAGGAAGCTGGTGAGCTGAGTGCTATTGAAAGTGCTGTTATTGTCGTCATGAGTTATTTGTTGACTGTTTGTGTTGCTAAATATCAAAGTGCTGAACTGTTATTACCTGTGAATTGTTGTCTGCTTACATTGCTAATCTGTGAAAGAATTATTGCTTCCTGTACCTGTGCTCCTTTTTTTCCCTGCATATTTGTGAATAAACATTCATTCTCCGTTATCCTTCGCGTTGTACTGTTTACACCATACACCCACAGAAAGACTTTTGTCACACTGGTGCCAGAAGCGGGATAGTTGTGTATGGTGACTACGAGATCTCAGACGAAGATGGCTGAGAACGCTGATCTACTTGCTCTGATAGCCGAGATAAAAAAATCTATGGAGAAAGGACAAGAAGAAATGAAGAAACAATTAGAAATGGGCCGAGAAGAAATGAAAAATCTTATCCGAGCTGGAAAAGAAGAGATGAGAGCACACGTCGAATGTCAAGTAGAAGAAATGAAAGAACATGTTAACAGATCGATAGGAAAAGTAGAAGAGATGTCCAAGGCGTGAAAACGGAGATTGACGATTTTCAAGAAAAGATCAGTGTCCACGAGCAGAGAATAAGTGATCTGAAGATTAGACCAAATAATATCCCGGCAAGTTCAGAGCTCATGTATTCTAGGCCGATGGTCAAATCACTGACATTCGACGGACAAACGTCATGGACTGTCTTCAAGACGCAGTTTGACGTTGTAAACTCTACGAACGGATCCTGTGAAAGCCAGTCATCTTGTGGCATCTGTGCGGGGATCAGCTGCGGAGGTTCTTCAAGGAATTCCAGCTGAAAAGTTGACGGACCTTACGACCATCGAGAACTCTCTAGGAACCCGATTCGGAGATAGTCACCTTACCCAGTTTTATAGGACTGAATTGAAGATGAGACTGCAGAAGCCAGGAGAAAGCCTTTAGGTATTAGCCGCCGATATGGAGCGACTAATCAGCCTGGCTTACACCGAGTGCCCTCTAGACGTTCGGGAGAGCTTACCGGTCCAGTTCTTCGTCGATGCCATCAGAGATGAAGACATGCAACTTTGCACGAGGTTGATACATTTTACGGATTTGAAATCGGCCCTGGAATATAGCATGAAATACGAAGCTTCGAAGATCTCTATGCACGTAAGGCCAATAAGGATAGAGGATAACGCCGGCACGGGAAAGGATGAAAAATTTGAATCTCTATTGAGAGCGTTGGAAAAATTATAGGACAGACTTGCTTCTGCGAAAAAAACGCCCCTCGACGGAATCGGAACTTGACTTACTGGAGGTGCTATATAAAGAGGCATGTACAGACAGAGTACCCAAGTGACAATACTCCCCGACGAAACCCGAATGTGACTTTCTGGAAGTGCTATAAGGAGAGGCACGTGCAGAGAGTGTCCAGGTGATAACGCTTCCCGGCGAAACCGTAATGCGACATGTTGGGAGTGCAATAGAAAGGGGAACTTACAGAATGAATGCCAACAGAATACGTCTGTATATCATCACAAGGAAACTCGTCACGGAAATGATAAAGCCCTCTCTCGAAGATCATTTGTAGAGAGCTGCGAACATTATTTGAATGCCGACAAGAAGTTCGGAATAGAAACAGATATTTCTATACTTATGCCACTGATTAAAAATAAAGTGACTGAATGATACAAAAAAATTGCAAAATATACCATTACATCGCATATGTTACCGATTTATTTTTTTACTTTTTAAAAACTATTTTTTTAATTTTTCTAAGAGAATTTTAATGCAAACTAAAAGGTTTTACAAATCGAACAAATCTAAACTGGTGAAGCTATGAAAACACATTTAGAAGTACATAAACAAGAGGAAACATTTTTTTGAGGATACAGCATAAAGCCATGGTCATTGCTCCTGCCACGAGCGATTCAGTATATATTTCCTCTTCATTATCTACAAAGAGAAAAATTACAAATCAAATCGAAATTTAAAAATTATAAATCGAGATTGAATTAAACATAGCAGAGATGTCTCACAAATAGAACCATTGAATTTATCAACAAAACAAACTAGATACAAGTTGCATGTAATGTAACCATGGAGATGTTGCATCTTACACTATACTGCGCAGGGATGCATTTCTGCACAACTTAAATTTTGCCTCTCGTAATTAAAATTGAATAATTTGTTGATAAAAAATAATGGCTCTTTAAAAAGTTAAAGTAGCCCCCCAGATTGAATCACCAAGCAACAGAGATATATCGCCAAGATGGTGGTAAAATCTAACCAAAACGTTTGCAGTCCTTTAAAAACAGTAGATGTTCTTATATTAGCATTGTGCTACTTTTCTGCTAAGGTCTTCGAATTAGTTTTTTAAAAGTATTCCTTATTAAGGGGTCAGTTGAGTGGACACCGGGCAGATTTAAAACAAAAATATCCTACGACTTCACTAGCCACAGGAGCCGGAATCTAGTAGCTTCTCTAGCACTTTGAACTTAAGAGCTTGGCGAAATCATAGCTGCGATCTTGGGTAATCTTGGGTAATGTCGCCAAGTAAGCTCGGGGGCCGCTTTAACAAGGAAGAACCAAAGTAACAAATAGAAGTTTAACTTGATGAATGCAAAATGAAATAAATAGGTAAGTAAATAAAAATATTGTAACTAAGCAGTTGCTAATTTAATTCATTTATTTTTTCTGCAGTCCTTATTTTTGTTTACATAGATTTATGCAAACATTGTTAACCAACAAAAAATCATATAAGGTAGAAACAAACACACATGCATGGAAATTACATTCATTTATTATAAAAGAATTTTTTAGTACAATAATTTTGCAATTAATATTTATTTATAATTGATTATATCTCATTTCTTATTTTTTATTTTCAGATTTTGGACTCGGGAAACATTTGGGGAAAATGTTTTAAACCCCATTTCTAATATCTCTGTTACTGCACTTTTCAAGAGTATCCCTTTTCCTTCAAACACTGTGGATGAAAAAATACACCTTAATACTGTACATGTGCCACAGAAGAAAACAGGAACTACAGTAAAGTATAGTCCTTTGAGAAGTTTTCTTCCTTCATAAAGATAGGTATACCATTTTTTCCTGCACTTCCCCTGCACAAAGACAATTCTAAAAGGAAAATTGCAGTATTTTGTTGACGGATTTATATATTACATGCAAAACAAAACAAAATAAGTTACAAAATTTAATACATAGACTGAAAAACTAGGAATGCTGCAGTCCGAAATGACTGTCTGAGCCATTCCTGTGCACCATAAACAGCCTGGAAAAATGTCTTTCTGATATTTAAAATACAGTTTATTCAGTTAATTTACACATATATACAATGATGAGCCAAACCATTACAACCACCAACCTAATAATGCACTGGCCCATCTTTGCTCCGCAAAATGGCTGTATCCCACCTTGGCATGGATGCCACAAGTCCTCGGCACACAGTCATTCATCCACTTTACATAAGAACTAACAACGGCAGGTTGTGAACAACTCACGGGTTGTGCAGTTTCGGCATTACAATTTGCCCTTTAACGAAGCCACTTAAATCAGCAGCCTTTCCCACCACACGCAGAAGTAAGTGCAAGAATGACTTATCAGTTTCCCCATCAGCAGTTCAAATCATTCCCACCCGATCATGTGCCCTTAACGTCATCCAGGCGAGTTCATTGCACAATGTTTGGAAGGTCATTATGTATTGGCCCTTCAGTGTATTCTATCAATATGATAAACATCTTTAAGAAGTTACTTTCTAGAACTAGCTTTTTCACATTAGTATGTACTGCGTTCTTGATGTTGGCGAAAAGCTCATACTGCCCATCAGAAGGTCTGGTTTCCTCAGATTCAGATGAGGATGGAAGTGGATACAAAAAGGCACTGCAAAAAGCAATAAACACATCAATTGCAATGAAGATCTACGGTAAACAAAAAACTTCAAAAACAACCAATAAATATCAAAAATTTCACTTTTCCAAAAATAATATTGTTACAAAGCTGTAAAGTTAATATTGTTACAAAGCTGTAAAGTTAATATTGTTACAAAGCTGTAAAGTTGTTTCCTTGAGATGCTAATCTTGGCAACAAAAGGAATCTTTGAGAAAAATCCTGAACTGTGGACATATCTCTACTGGGAGCCAGTAACTTCATGAAACTTCTAAAGATTACACCACTTCCTACGTAATGATGTCACTTCCTACTGAAAAGGTATAAAAGCAAGTTCTCAAACAAAAAGTAGTAGTTTGATCAGCAAGTAAGCTGGCAAACTGAGAGATTTTGAGCACCATTGAAAGTGCTGCAATTGAGATTTATAGGTAATCTCTGTTGTAAATTTGTACAAGTGCTGATTTATTACCTGTGCTACATTTGCTTTCTTAGAATATTTGTAGAATAAAGAGCTTTATTTTTTTAGCCTGCTTATTGGACTGCATACACGTACACCCACAAGACGAATTTTGTTACAATATTGTCCACTGGGGGGCACCACGAGTATGTGGATGAGAAGCTTCTATATAAGTAAGTGGTGTCCCTGGTGGGAACGGCTTGGGTGATGATAGTGCGTGCCTCCTTCGGGAGGAGTCGGTATGTCGCCTATGATGACCATTAGGACACTGGCTTCGGTATTCCAGCTATTGCAGTAACCATCAGTCAGATACACCTGACAGAGAATGCTCCAGACCAAGGTGATTTAAATATGAATTTCCTAATATAATAGCATTATCAGAATTAAATATAAGGGTTATTCTAAAATATAAAGTTTTAACATTATTATTTTTAAATAATGTAGACCTAGTACACATACAAAAACAATTTTTCAGCGAGAGAATGAAAGTAAAACTTCATGACATAAGGATTAATATCCTATAGTTACTAGTTTCAGTTCAAATACCTGAATCTATAACAACCAGGGCTTACCCATTGAGAATTTTAAACTGATCTCTAATATCTGAAAAAACTCTTACAACTCTGAGGTGTAGCTCCTTGATTCAGAAACAAGCAATGCCTCAAAAGATATTAAAAACTTTGAAACCTCTATTAAGTCAAATTTGAACATCTAGAGGGATTTGGTGAAATACAAATGTTCCGTATTGGCCAATTAA
>BGPR01035677.1:0-15856 GCA_013235015.1 Araneus ventricosus | reverse complement strand
ATAATTAGGAGCTGATGAAAATTTTGGTGAACAATTAGTCCATGTAGCTGTTGAAACATATTCAGCAGCATCTTTTTTCCTTTAGAATTTCAATTGTTCCATCTGCTTCTTCTTGAATCTTTTCGTCATAAGGAGCACAACCATGTTCAATGCTGCTGCAGGCATCATCACCTTTTTAAACATCTGTGACAATTTCTGGAAGATGTGGTGTTATTATAATTTAAAAATCACTATCATCATATTCATCGGTTAAAAATCTCCAAATCATTTCCAATACTGTTCTGGAAGGAGCGGATGTGAAATCAGATCACACCTCGAACAGTAGTATTTTTTTCCCTACAAAAGATAACGTCAGCACGTGACCAAAACTCCTGACCAAAGAAACAGAACAAATATATTACTCAAGACACACCTACAGGTTCATGTTCCAAGCAAACTAGATGCTATTGAGTTTTGCAATAAGTAAAACATAGATATTCTAATCCTTTTCCCCGAAATTTCAAACGCCTTTGTATGGGTGTACATAGTAGGGGATTTGACTGTCGTCCTATATATAGGACAGCACCTAATACCTTTGTAAAACCGGTTTCAATATAGCTTTTTGTTTGCAAATTTTACTCAGAAATAACATACAAGACATGCCATTTATAAATTTGAAAAAAGAAATTGTATTTTTTTTTTCTCATAATTATTTAAAAGAAAAATATAATTCTTGTCAAATAAAGTAGCAAAAATTAGCCAAATTCAAAATTCTTAAAAAAATTAAAAATGATCAAAATTGAACTTAAAAAGATAATAAATAGCACTTATCAATCTTAAAATATACTTTAGAAGCGGAATTTAAATTAAAAATGCGATATTGGCTATGAAAATTCGACAAATCTGAGCTGTCCTAGATATAGGACGATGGTAAAATACGGGTTAAAATAACAATCGCCATGACAATTAAACAGGCCGAAGACAAGACACTCAACGTGACAGCGGAACATATGGGGGAAAAATTGAGAAGGGCAACTGTAAGTGGTGTGTTCTCATGTGCCTAGCCAGTAAAACCTCTATATTAGGATGCAGGGAAAAAAATCGAAAGTTGTCCTATCAAATATCATTAGATGGCAAAACCTGTCTATTGACTATCATATAAATGCTGAATTTTTTCAGAAATTTTAAACTTCATCTTCCTTCCCTGCAAGAGCCTCAAAATTTTACTTTTTACAAAAACAATTCATATATTTACTTATAATTTTTCGGCAATTTTCCTAAGTTCATGTTTTTTCACTGAAATAGCTACCTAAAATAAGCAACTCCCTTTTTATTATGAACTATTAGTTATGCCGTAAAATACAAACTAAGCTTCCTTATAACTAGTAGAAGTAGATGTAAATCTTTGTAAAATCCACCCAGAAGCCACCCATTCAAACAACCCTACTCTTCTTATAAATAAGCTACTGTACTTATCAATTATACCAGGTTTATAATCTACCTTTTTCTAGAAAGCCGGCATGTTTATCCTTTCTACAATTCTTGCTATGACGTGATCATATCGTATCTACATACTTTACTAGAAGACTGAACAACTGCTTTCACACACTCACTAATGCCTTCGTGTGGCAGGGAAAATCACAAATAAATGCAAAAAGTGGCGAAATTTCTGTGTGGCGATGCAAAGACGCAAATCGTCGCGAGGAAAAAGGAAAAGAGGATAGAAATACTCAATTTTTTGCAGCCGATAACGAATATTTCCGCATTTTTTAATACCTAATATAAAGGTGAGACCGTATTTTCCAACCTTATGCGAAAACAAACACAGAAAGTTTCGTTTTTTGTTGGAAAAATGGAGTATTTTCCTCCTCTTTAAAATTTCAAAAAATTGAGATAGGTGCTGTTGCATGTTAAGCGATGAAATCTTCCTCGAAAAAATGTCGTCTCAAGGATGGTTCTGTTACTCCACATTATTGCCAGTTTATAAGGCAAACCTAATCATTTAGCGCTGGAATTATTTTTTATTTCAAACTTACTGATAAATTAATTTTGTGATTTTCTTGCCTGTGCAGAAAGAATTCTACACGTATATAGTTCTCTAATATGCGACCTTTCATCAGTAAGAATAGAAATAAGTATGCTTTCTGGATGTCCGAATAAACCATTTTGCTGAATGGTTGAATCCACAGTTTTTTTTAAATTTCATTTATTAGGAATTATGAGAAACTTATAGATCGTTGTAGGTCAGTGGGAGCTTCCATGGCGTTTGAATGTTTGAATTACATTTAATCTATTTAATTTTTCATATGAATCTCTTATGTTTATACAGAGTTCGAGCAATCGATTGGCAGTTGTGAGCCATCTTTTATGTGCCAATTTTCCAGGATTTGTATTTAGCAAGTCTAGGTTATCATTGGCTTGAAGTAATAAACATACAAATATCTCATAGTAATTTTTGGTCCGTACTAAAATTATCGCTGATATTTCTTTCAATAATAGAAAAGTTCCTAAAACTGTTAGGAAAATTTCATTATTCAGTAAATGCTCGGAGTTGCTTAATTCTTTGCCGATTTACGCAGAGAATCCTTGATGGCCAGTTTTTGGTCGGTCAAGAGTTCTATCAAATGCCTTAGTGGAAGTTCATTAGAATGACATTGACAAACTAACCACTGCAGGGGTCTGGCAATCTCGATCTCAAAAATGCATATAATGCCTTCACTATGTCCTGTATTAACAGCAATGCCATTTCACTCAACCACTACAAGCTAGATAAGTCTATGTTTTGATCGGTAAACAAATCCAATAGTGCAATTTTGATACTGCTGATCCAGAAAGTGGTAAAACATGCCCAACATACATGTTACCAGGTTCTTGAAGAACTAAAAGGTGATCTTCAATTTTCCACCGTTGGTAGATCATCAGATGTTTTAACCATCAGTAGTGTAGGTTATTTATAAGTAGAATAGAGTGCTTGAGATGGGTGTGGGTGAAACTCAATATGCATCAACCTCCACGTGGCGTGTTCTGGGAGGTTTCTAGAAACCAGCAAAAAGTTGCATATACTTACAATAGTTATAAGTAAGCTTAATTAGTAATTTAAAATTAAAGGAAATCGCTTAGTTTAGGTCTCAAGGTCAGTGAGTAATCATGAATTTAAAAGTAACTGTCGCTAAAATTATGATAAATTATGCGATTTTTTTGTAAAAAGTAAAATTTCAAAGCTCTCTCTGGAAATGAAGATGAATTGCAAAAATTCTGAAAAAAATCAGCAGTGATATGCTAGTCAGTTCACAACTGTTGCCACCTAGTGCTACGTAATAGGACAAATTTAATTTTTTCGCACCACCCTACTCTACATCCTAAAAAAAAGTAGCATACAAAAGTGTGTTGGCATAGAAAAAAAATTACGCCACTTTATCAGCAGGCAAGTACACTCCTGTCAGTAGTTCAATTATCATCAACGGTCAGAACCTTTAATTTCCACTTTCAACACGCAACAAAACATTTGAAATCGTGAATAAAAAAATAACATAAATAAAATTACAATTTTTTTTGAAAGCACAATTTTTTTTAAAAAAAATACAAAATTGCGTAAAAATACTAGAAAAATATTGTACAAAATATGTGGAAAGGAAAAATTTGTGAAAGGGGGGAAGATATTTCTTCATTCACGCAAAAGCTTCTTCAGCAAGAAAAGAAATACAACAATGTAGGCAAGAAACATAAAAGAAACTTATCAAATTGGGAAAATATCATGGCCAACCTTCCATCAGGAGGAGAGGTTTCCCAATGATATTAAACAATGCTTTTTTCTGCTAAACTGCATACGAAAAATAGTTTAAATCTTTCTTTATCCCTCCAAAAAGCCCCAACCGGGAAAATGAAAAAAATCTATATTAAAAAAATTTGTACAAAAAGATTTCAATAAATTGACGCTTAAAATTCGAATTAAAAAAACCTAGATTAACATATAGGGCAGAATGATGTTTCTTTGACCATCTCAGTCCGTACTGGTCATTGGTGATAAAATTTCATTGGTGGTAAAAAAGATGTGTTTTAGGTACAAATATCATCCTCCAATTGCTTAGTTTAGCATGTGGTTGCTTGAAAGAAATTCGTATTTGGCCGAATAAAAATATTTATCTGATTTCAACACTGAAAAGTAAGTATAACAAACATTACTTTTTGCTTCATAACATTTTTTATAGTAATAAAAAATGATATAATTGTATGCATCCTCTAGACAGACTAATAATATTATATTGTGCAAACTCTGGTTTTCATATTCCTAACCAAAAATTAGTTATGGAGGTATAAATGTGAAACTGTACCATGTTGTACCTCTGACCACGACGGTTTGCTGTTCCTTTGACCAGGTAAGGAGTACAACAGTTCTTATTTAGGGAAAACTAGGGAACTTGCCCCAAGATGATTTTCTCAGATTGTGAGATAGTTGGTAATTTGTGTGTGGAATCTCTATTTGGCATTTGGTCATATAGTCTCTAAGGTATTTCCGTTATAATGTGAAAAGCCATTGTAATAGTATATATGTAAATGTGTTTTGGGAGCCCCGACATAAATTTTACCCTTTTGGTCTTCTGTGGATTCGAAGTTTACTTTTTAAGGTGTGATATTTAAAGTATTTCTGAGTTTTAATCATACTTCACTGTATAATTTGATACACGGTATTGCGCAATATCTTCATTTTGAGAGGTTCTATCTTTAGAATATTATGAAACATCAAGGTTAAGAATACTGGACCCTACAAAAGTAAGTTTACAGAACAAGAACATTATATCAGTAAGTATATTTTGATGTTTAAAAAAGCTTCGATGTTCGTATCCAACCGAAGTAAAATGTTGTGGTTGAGATCAACTTTCTGGTGCAATAGAGTCTGTCGCCAATTAAAATTGTAAATAATTAATAGATGTAAATAATTATTTACAGATTAAAAATTATTTTAATGTGATAATTTCAAATAATAAAGAAAATTGTAAAATTTAGATTTATTTATTCCTTTTTCACTTGCTTGCATATTAACAATTTTTATTCATTTACTAGCTGTTACCACGACATTGTGAGCGAAGAATTTGAATTATTATATTTTTTTTAAATTCAAAAATGTCAATGTTTCGTTACATGTAGAAAGGGGTAATTAAAAGTTTTGACGTTTAAAAATACATAATTGGACGGCTGACAGGAATGTACTGTTCATGTGCCTGCTATTATAGTTAGATAAATTGCTTATATATGCTAACACACTTTTCTATACTTCGTTTCTTGTTTCACGTTTTTTGCACCGATATAGACGTTTAGTGGGCTGCACACACGTAAACATGTCACATATAGTTGCCAATGGGAAAAATATGGTTTTTCCAAATGTACGCCTGCCCCTTTGAGTGTCTGACCCTCAGCCTGGAAAATGCTAATTTTAAAGGGAAATGTTATCATTTGACTGGGATGGTAAATCCTTCGGTATTATCGGAATGCGTGGAATTAAAACACTTTCTCCTCTCGCTATGCAAGTCATATCAGTTGCCAGCACGACTTTTGGTCCTAAGTGACTTTTGACTTGGGTATGTAATTTGTAACCGTGTGCCTTTGCGCAGTCTTGGTACATCAAGGTTACGAATGAATAGTTCTGGCACACCGAATTTTAATCTCAGCTTTTCGTAAGTTACACCTGACAATTCTAAGGAGTTGAAGAAATCTACAGGATATACCCATTACCGTATCTACAGAGATATATTCTGTAATACATCCCTTCATTTGTGACATATTTTTTTCATTTATCTGGTCGAAACTTTCATTAGTCAGTGCCAAAATTACCCACTCAACAACCAATCTCTATTCCTCATTTTAGCTTGTACTGCCGGATAAACCTTCCTTATCAGTTCGTCTGTGCTATGAACAATTTTGAAAAATTCCAAATTTAATATACTGTTTGAAACTCTTTTAATCCTACCTTCATAAATTTTCAGAAGATTAGTCCTCATTCTGTGTCTTTGAACAGTTGAACTCTCATATTCGTTGTGAGTTTAATTTTTTTTGACGTGCTTCTATAACTTCTTTAAACATGCATTCAATTCATCCACCGGTGTCCCCTAGCTAGGTTCAATGTGTCTAAAATGACCTGACATCAATACCGCCATTCCTCCCATGAATCTTTGGTTGTTATTAATATGTTTAATAGTTCAATTTAACGCTTGAACTGCTCTATTTTGGGATATTGTGCATTCATTCCAAACTGTCAGCTTACAATGCAATTACATCTACAGCTCTCACTACCGCGTCAGCAATTCTTTTGTCTTTTCGAATTTGAGCTAAGCTAATTTGAGTGGATTTAGAAGGAAAGACTCTCAAACACCGTCGGGAGCATTCCTAAAAAATATCCATCCTCACCACTTTCAATCTGCTCCAAAACATTATCAAAAAATTATTTTGTACTAAGTTCAACAGTTGAACGAACTCAATTAGTCAATGTTGAAATTCTTTTGTATCGTAGGATAGATTCTGCATTAGGTCATTATTAATTTCCTCTATCCTACGCGGTCAAATCATTCCAAATATCGTTAGATCTTTACCAGTTGTCGCAATGCCATTTAAGTCTTGTACCTAATTTAATTCACCGTTACTGTAAATTACATCATTGTACTCAATGGTATCATCATGCCTTTTCAACCTGTCGAATATATCATCCACAATGCTATATGTCATCCGCTTCTACTATTCAAAAGAATACATAAAACAAAATATATCTTCGTATACTTTCCCTTTAGTTATAATTAACATCAGTTTTTTAATCTTATTCTAAAGACTGCCAACTATAGCATATCTGTCAATAGATTTTAAATTTATCTACAATTTCTTGAATAAAATCTGATAAGGGAAAGTTAGAAATATAAATAAATAAATTAAATAGACTGCGAACTCCAAAACTGAAAGTAATTGTCGAGTATGGTGATTTCAGTTATTATTCCACAAATTAATTATTTTTTATTTTCTCAGCAAGATCATATAATCGCGATTTTCTACATGAACACGTGATATTTGTCAATAAAAATAAGTTATTCCACATGTTTACGCTTTTATAACTCAAAAGATAAAAATCAAGCGTCGAGTTGTGTAATTTCAGTCATTATTCCACAAATTAATTATTTATATTTTTTCTCAGCAAGATCACTGATATTTAACTTTAAAAATAAGATATTTCATGTGTGTAAGATTTTCTTAGGATCGCTTGACAGTTCATTTTAAAAATTGGTTATTCCACGTGCTTACGCATTCCTGAAGTATCACTTGACAGTCGATTGAAATATAAAGTATTAATCTTCATCGCGATTCGATGAGTCAATGGACTTTGTTAATTATTTAATTGTTGTCTGTAGTCAAATATTGAATTTATGATAAAGTCACATATCCTATGTCCATTCCTGCGTTCCAAGCTACAACTCTGCCAATTTTCATCCAAATCTGTTTGGTAGTTTGGTCGTTAAAGCGTAACAAACAGACAGACAGACTCACTTTCGCATTTATTATATTATTATGTATTAGGAAAAGCAGTTACAAAGATGACAGTTGATTTTTAATCTAATTAAATAAGCTTCAGAATTCCTTAAGAACCAATGAAAACATTGCCAACAGATATTTTAAAAAAATAAACAGGAAAAATAATGGTAAATTCATTACACCGTTGCCTAGCAACTGAGCATCATTAAATTTGCTTTATTTCAAAATCGTCTGCGTGTCAACTTTTTATCAAATTTTGAAAAATTAATAAAAATTGAAGGAAAAAGGTCATAGATATAAAATTGGTATCATCAAAAAGGTGCAATTTTTGAATTTTAAGATAATTTTCGGGGAAAAATTGTTTCCGAATTTACAGCGGGAAAAACGGTTTCAGTTAATTTTTAATTAACTGACTGTTTTAATGAATTTATCATAAAATGACATATCCTATGTCCGTTCCTTTGTTTGAAGGTACAGCTCTGCCAATTTTCATCCAAATCGGTTCGGTAGTTTGGCCTTGAAAACGTAACAAACAGATAGACAGACACACTTTCGCATACATTATATTACTAGCTGTTATCCTCGACTTCGTGCGCGAAAAATTTCAATTTTATTGATTTTTTTTTTATTTGACGAATTGAAATATTTTGTTGCATGTTGAAAGAGGAAATTAAAAGTTCTGACGGTTGATAATGCATAATTGTTCGACTAACAGGAGTGTACTGTACATGTTTCTGCTGCTATAGTTAGTTAAATTGTTTATATATGCTAACGCACTTTCGTATACTACGATTCTTGTTTCACGTTTTTTGTACCTATGTAGATGTTTAGAAGGCTGGACACGCATAAGTAGCCCATGGACAAAATATCATTTTTTCAAATGTTCACACGGCCCTTGGAGTGTCTGGACCTGCGACAGACAAACGCCAATTTTATAGGGAATTGTTACATTTTGAACTGGTATGCTAAATTCTTTGGTATTTTCGGAACGCGGGGAATTAAAGCAATCTCCTCTCTCTCTATGACACTCATAACAGTAGCTGGCACGACGTCTTGACATCAGTATGTAATTTGTAACCGTGTTCCATTGAGCAGTCTCGGACATCGAGGTTATGTATCAATAGCATTGTGTGACGTATGCCCTAATCCGACATTGATTAAAGACTGGGTGTGTGCGCTCCCAGGCGCTGGTCACTTCCAGATTCATCTGGACAATAGACACCTCCCCATACCTTTCTTGTTGGCGGTCCTTCAAACACCGGAACCCTCTTTTGACGGGCTACTTACTGCTTTTCATTACCGACTTTCATCTACCGATTGCACCCTAGCCCTTTAAGACCGAACCCGTACGATCGTGCGGGTTAGGCTTTAGTTTATATTTCTGTTCCTGGTTAGTTATATGCAATAAATGCCAGAAGAAATGATTTTTCTTGTTTCTAGAATTACTATAGATCTATTTTTCTCTTTTGATGGCAGATATCGCCCATATTTGAGTTGTAGTCGGCATTTAAACAATTCGTTAAAAAATACGTCCGGTCTTAAAGGGCTAGGCAATATTCCTAAACAGGTGGCTTTTGTGCTGCCAAGTGTGTTCCCGTGAGAGCACAAATGGGTTTGTCTTGTCTGTTGCGATATAAGATCTGGACGGAGAAACTACAGAGGAGATGAGATCCCGACAGCCAAACTGGTGGTCGCATTCAACGAAGGTCCGATTTGGACAGTTTAGCGAAACCCGCTAATTATTTTCTGATCAGTGAATGGACACCCCGCCTTGGGGCTTACTCTATTATGTTGTTATTAATCTAGAATTATTATACTTGTATATAACTCTATATTTACTCCAGAAAAATTCTGAATAAATTATGATAAAATTTAACATAGCTGTAATGTTCTTTTAAGCATAACTGCAAGACGTTACAGCTAATTTTGATGGCAGCTGTTACGATAAGAGTCCATTCACTGACGTTTTTTATCCGTAACACGGATGACTCAAGGCCTAAACTAGGTTCAATTTTCGTAATGCAAAACTTGCATTGAATTTTAGCAGTAGAATCGTAAACTACTATATGAGTTGCAAAACTTGCACGGATAAAAGTATTATTTGTTTCTTCAAGTAGAAAGAAGAGTTTTAAAGGTGTAAAGCTTACACCGTTTGAGTTTTCTTCATGTGAGATGTACATCGTGTCTACGTTCTAATTGAGCGTTGCGGCAACCTGCAGTACAATCTTCATGCTCCAGGATATGCTACTGATTGTGTGTTTATTTCCATCATAGTGCCATAGTTGTTGTGATCCTGTTTTACGTCGAAGGATGTTCGTGGAATTTTCTACTGTGTTAATGTTGACTCCAAAGGAGTGAGTACCTTTCTGTTTTTACAAACTATGACTTATCGAGTTTAGTTATAAATTGATAATTCAGATAAAACAATTTTGGTTCACTAAACTAGTGTAATTTCTGGAAAAGGGTATTTTATATTTTCGGTATATGTATTATATATCTGATATTTGGTAAATATTGTAGAATTTGGTGTATTTTATTGAATGTTTATGAGAGAATAAGTTTAGTTATTGTTAATCATGGCTTACTTATTAAAAGGTGTTAGACAGGCTGATTTGGTAAACTTAGCTGAAGAGTTGCAACTGCCCGCCAGTCGAAATATGAAATTAACGGAACTAAGGAACCTAATTTTAAATAGTGAGAACTATGACGAAGAGCTCACGAGAGATATCCTAACTATAATAGTAGAGACTAGAATAGAGGGAGAAAGGGCAAATTCACTTTCGAATCAGGCGTTAAATCGAAATGTGGCAGGGCAGAGTAATCCTTATAAATATCAGCCGGATATCCAAAAATTAATCCCGAAATTTAATTCCGGGAAGTTTATATCTCGTGATTTTTGAGCGTTACATGAAGAGGTTTAATATAAATCAGTCAGATTGGGTAAGCCATCTGATGGGATATTTGCCTGCGGATATTGTTCTTGTCCTTGCCCGAGAACCGGAAGAACAGGCTAAAAATTACGAGCACATTAAGAAGTTATTGTTAAAGCGATTTAAGCTAAGTCCAGAGGTATTTAGACAAAAATCCGTCCACCATCAGAAAAAAGCTGAAGGTACTTGGAGGGATTTTCTTTTTTAAGCACAAAATTATTTAGAGGAATGGCTAAAAGAGATGGAGGTAGACGATTTTGAGGCTCTAACAGATTTAATGATAGCAGATCAGATGAAAAGAGAGTAAGTGGAGAGGTTGAAGAACATTTCGCTGATGAATGGACCATGATAAAATCATCTTCACTTTTAGCAGATATGCTTGATAATTATGAAATGGTCAGGAAACCGAAGAAGAAACCATTTGAGAAATGGTACCGTACAGAGAAACCGCATCCTCCTATGATTAATAAGCAATCAAATAAAACCGGAAACACGTCCCGCTTAACTCACACCAGAGAAGAACATCGCGAAGAAAGAAATTCACGTAGCAGATTACCAGATATGTTCGAACGACGCAGAGCTCTCAAATGTTTCGAATGTAATGAACCCGGGCATTTAAGGACCCAATGTCCGCGCCTTGCGAAACAACGAAGCGAGAAGGTCGAGCCAGTTAATCATGTTAAAGAGAGGGACATTAACCCGTTTTTAGACCCTTACGTAAAGCCAGGTTTGGTAAATGGCATAGAGATAGAATTCTTACGCGATTCTGGAAGAACGATAGATCTGGTATCAAGGAGATATGTAAAGCCAGAATGTTATTGTGGGGAGAACATATGGGTAAAGCAACCGTTAGATGAGCATTGTATTTCGTTGCCTCTAGCCATAGTAGAAATATCCGGGGAATTCGGAAAAGTGAGAACAAAGGCAGTCGTCTTTGCTGACAGTTTAGATCAAAGGCGCTATATTTTAGGTAACAGAACTGCAGCTTTGATTGAGGAAAAGAAAATGGGTAAACTTACCGAAATTGAACCTATAAACGCGGTCCAAACGCAAAAAATTTGAAGGAGAAGACAAATACTGCCCATAAGTATACAAAATGTTGCCATGATGGAAAGGTTCAGCTACCGGCATTTCCTGATGCACCGGAACTATTGAAAGCATTGCTAACTGAAAATTCACCTGATGCTAAAAATTATCGACAGCGAATTCGGGAATGCAATTCTGCCTTAGCATTCGCTTCGATGGGAGCACAAATTGAACCACCACGTGGAACTGGACCATTCTGTTACCGTTTACATGGTCAAGTGTACCACAGAGTTTCCCCCCTGTATGCAAGTAACCAGCACAAAGAAAGTTACGGACAGCTTTATATATTTGACTCCAGTGAGGCAACAGAGAAACGCTTGAGTAACAATCAAAATTGTTGCAACATGTATTTGAAAAACTTGATTTTATGTTAAGGGAAATCAATCCCTTTGCTCAGTCTTATCTTCAAATGTACAGATTGATACAAGAGCACTCAACTACATCAGTGAAAATGGTATTTTTGGAAGATAAAAATTTGGATATGCGGCGCTATAATGATCCTGCTTCATGCACTGAAGTAGCAGCTATATTTGTAGGCGATAATGGAGAGCCCCCAGCCAACCAAAACATTTGTGTGTACCCAGTTGGGGATACATGCCAAAGCATTTCATCTTTAAATCAATGCTGTGATCCAATGACCTGCTCTTTGCTATTTCCAAGGGGCGAATTTAGTTGGAACACTCGAATGGAACATGTAGAAGAAAGGAGAACAGCAAAGCGCACCTTGCCACTAAACTACAATATTATGCATACAGATTTTCCCAGCGAAATGTTTTCAGTATTTTGCACAATAGTGGTAAGCTTTTTCAGCAATATATTGTTGATGCATATGTTAAAACGGAAGGCTCACGTTTACATTTTTTGTGACAAAATCAAAAAGATTTGCGAATTGAACTTTATCGGGGGCTTTTAGATGCTTTAGAATGTCGAGCACATACTGAAAATATACACACTGGAAAACTTATAATTCTGCCATCTTCTTTCCAAGAGAGACCACGTCATATGCTACAGAATTACCAAGATACAATGGCTGTGGTACGCAAGTTTGGTAAGCCAGATCTCTTTCTGACGTTTACTTGCAACCCATCTTGGTCTGATATTTTAAAAAGCATGGAGGGAGTACAACGTCCTGAAGGCCGACCTGATATTATTGTGCGTGTATTTAATATGAAATTAAAAGAACTTGAAGAAGATATTTGCAAGCATGGAATATTTGGAACTGTTTTGGCTTATATTTATGTTATTGAGTTTCAAAAGCGAGGTTTGCCTCATGCCCACGTTCTTCTAACATTAGATTCAGAAAGCAAAATTCGCACTAATGATGACATTGACAAGTTTGTGAGTGCAGAACTTCCAGATCCTTGCACTGATCTTAGAAACTTCCAGATTATGACAAAATGTATGGTACATGGCCCATGTGTAACTATAAATATAAATTCTCCATGCATGAGAGATGGACAATGCTGCAAAAGATTTCCGAAACAATTCAAGGATGATACAGAGGAAAATGTTAATGGATACCCTATTTATCGCAGAAGAGCTACTGAACCTGTCCAAGTAGGGAAATATTCCATCGATAACAGATGGTTTGTCCCATATAATCCTTGGTCGCTTAAAAAATTTAATGCGCATATTACTGTTGTAGTTCGTGCCTCAGTTAAAAGTGTCCAATACTTATAAAAATATGTATACAAAGGACACATGATGCTGCCTGGGTCAAAATACAAAAAGAAGGTGCTCTGGATCATGATGAAATTTTAAATTTTGTTGAAGGTAGGTATGTTAGTGCACCTGAAGCCATGTGGCGTTTAAATGAATTTAATTTGTAGAATAAATCCCACAATGTAGTGCGCTTTGCTGTGCATTTACCACAGCAACAGCCGATTGTGTACCAAGACGGTTTAGAAGCACAAGCAATTGAACGAGCTGCTTTAAGAAAAACAACACTAACATCATGGTTTGATCTAAACAAAAATGATCCTTCAGCTCACAATATTTCTTACACAGATATTTCACAATATTATGTGTTTGATAAGAGTACCACAAATTGAAAGAAGCGGCAACGTGTGGACAAAATGTTATTGGGAGACTGCCAATAGTTAGTATACTGGATACTGAGACGTACTATTTGCGGATGCTATTACTGCGCAAGTCTGGGGCCGTTAGTTTTGATGATATTTTGACCGTAAATGAATTAAGATGCATTACATTTCAACAAGCATGTCAGGGGTATGGACTTCTTCGAGGTGACCAGCAGTGGCATGATGCTTTGAATGAAGCTGCACAATTTCAATCTCCGAGACAGTTGCGCATGCTGTTCGCAATGATTTGTGGCTTTGGAGAAGTGGAGGATGTTCCAAATTTATGGGTGCAGCATCAAGTTTCACTTTGTGAGGACTTTGTGCATCGTTATTCTGAACAGACTGGACCTCACTATGCACTTGCAGATATTGAGGAACTGCTTACATCCTACAATTTAAGTCACCAAAAATTGCATCTACCAACTGTAGATTTGCCTGCAAGTGTTTTGGAGAGAGCGAACTCTGATGTTGTGGAAGAGCAGGCTAAAGCTAATAGTTATACTATGCAGTTAAATAGTGAACAGTGGAATGTTGTGGAAATCTTATTAAGTGCAGTGTGCAACAACGCTGCATATACACACAAGTGTCAATTTTTAGATGGTCCTGCTGGAATAGGAAAAACTTTTGTTTATTCAACTTTGCTTCACACAATACGTGGTAGAGGTGATGATGTTATTCCTGTTGCATCTACAGGTATTGCCGCAACTCTATTAATGGGGGGAGAACAACCCATTATGTTTTTAAAATTCCAACTGATTTAAATGCAACATCTACTTGCAATTTGAAGCCTAATATAAAAGAAGCTGACATGTTACTGAAAACAAAATTAATTGTACGGGATGAAGCACCCATGACACATGTTCATGCTTTCTTAGCTGTTGATAGACTTTTACAAGATCTCACAAAATGTATAGAACCGTTTCGGGGTAAAGTCATTCTACTGGGTGGAGATTTTCGCCAAGTTCGTCCAGTAATTTTAAGAGGTTCAAGAACATTAACTGCTGCCAGATCCTTAAAAAAACACGCTCTTTGGTTGAAATTTCATAAGTTATATCTGACAAAAAATATGCGTGCCCTTGAATCTGAAATGGATTTTGGTGCTTGGTTCTTGACCATGGAGAGAAAAAAAGTGGCTCAACGATTCAGTTGCCTTTGCAATGCTACCCTTCAATACAAGACCCTATACATCAACTGTACAGTGACACTGATTTTTCCAGTGTGACCCCACAGGAGCTTAAAGGTCGAGCTATTCTTACTGTTAATAATGAGCGATCAATGGAAATCAACAATAAAGTGTGGGAATTTATGCCGGGAAATGAAACTCTTTATAAAGCAGTTGATATGATCATGAGTGAAGATCCTCAAGATCAATTGACATTTCCAGAAGAATTTTTAAATTCTTTATCACCAACTAGTTTCCCTTCATATGAGTTAAAGTTGAAAATAGGTTGCATTATAATGCCGTTGAGAAATTTAGCTCCCTCTAAAGGATTATGCAATGATACACGCCTAATTTTCACAAAATTGCAGCAAAACTTTATTCAGACAAAATCCATTGATGGTACAGAGACGTTTCTCATTCCCCGAATCCCTTTGATTCCACCTCAGACTAACATGCCTTTCAAATTTAAACGTATGCAATTTCCCATTCGTTTAGCTTTTTCCATGGCAATTAATAAGTCGCAAGGCCAAACTTTTGAGAAGATATGTTTGGTGCTCAATGAGCCGGTTTTAGTTATGGACAACTCTATGTTGGCTTATCAAGAGCACGATCTTTTGAATTCGTTTCTTGTGGTAGCTCCAAAATGTGAAATATTTAACTGTGTTTATGAGGAAGTTTTCAGATTATTACTGTCATATTTATTTACATTTTTAATTTGTTTCAATGCTGTATATATTATTTTATCTGAGTGGGATTGAATATGTCTGCTTTGATACAATTTTTTTTTGTAGAGCACAGTCTTCAATGTTGTATATTATTTTATATATGAATGTATTGAATATGTATATACCTGCTTTCGTACAATTTATGTTTTCGTAGAGCACGATCTTTTGAATCTGTTTCTGTGGTAGCTCCAAAATGTGAAATATTTAACTGTGTTTATGAGGAAGTTTTCTGTGATTGATTGTCAAGTGTATTTTTTTGCATTACATTTTTAATTTGTTTCAATGTTGTATATTATTTTATATCTGAGTGGATTGAATATACCTGCTTTGATACAATTTTTTTTGTAGAGCACAATCTTCAATGTTGTATATTATTTTATATAT
>BGPR01035676.1:0-15856 GCA_013235015.1 Araneus ventricosus | reverse complement strand
AGTGGTCTCCCCTAAACTTTCTCGTATACTCCCTAACACATGTAGAGAAAAATAAGCTAAAAGGCAGTTAAACGCACCAAGCGTCCCTAACGCAGTTGGAGAAAAAATAAGCGAAACGCAGCAAGGCGGAAGTAAAATCAAGAAGCCGGCGCGATTACGCAATAGGGCTGCGTAAGATAAAGAAAACCGAATTTGCAATGTGAACGCCTTTTTTTTAACCGATTGAAACAAAAAGTGACAGAAACTCACTAAGGTTTTGCCTCCATGGCACCACCTAAGACTGGCGCCCTGGTACATCCACGCCCCCGACCCTCTCTGGCTGCGCCACTGAATTCACGGGACGATGCAGTTACAGGTCAAATGTAATTAACATCCAATTGCATTTGGTCTTACGCTGTGTTGTGAAGTCACGTCCTTTTTCCTCCAGCAAGATGTGCTAGGAATTCCCAAAATTAAAATGTCAAGGCACATTTGATGCGTATCACGTGAGTATGTATTGCCTCCAGCATTAATTTCTAATCCTTTGTAGCTCGTAACCCCTTAGTTATTGAAAGGTTTTCTGGATTTTGAAAGCAAATGATTTAACTTATTTGCTTGCAATAATTTAAATCTCCTAATTGAATAAGTAAGAACTTAGAAAATTGTTTATTAATTATTTAGTGTAAACATTTCATTTTTAGCGCACGTTTTCAATAAAAGAAAAATATTTTTCTTTTACTGAAAATGAAAACTATCAAATATTCTCTAGCACTTATGAAAGCAAAATGTGAGGAAATTCTAACTCTTGCTTCATTTCTTGAAACTGATATTAGTAAAGAAAACTTCGCACTATAGTACTTTATTTTTAAGCTAAAAAATAAATTTCTCCTTTGGAAAAAAAAAAACATTACTCTTTTAAGAGCATTTATTTTCTTATAAAAAATCAGTATAGAGAACATAATAAAGGTTTATTATACAACATGTAACAAAGAATATCCTAAATACTTTTGCTAGCCCATAATTATATGTGTTAAAGCTTCTGAAATCTTCAATAGGATACGAAGCTAGAAATACTATTAAATTATTTCACTCTATCAATTTATATTAAGGTCCCATTTCGAAGAAACTCGAGGGCTATTTTGGAACGAACTTCGTAATTTGAACCGCGGTCAGATGACGAGGTCGACGCCTGAGCTGGCACCTCCCTCTCCAAACTTCCGCTCGACACCAACGAGAGGACGTCTGTCCTGGCCAGATTTTTAATGCACCAGGCCCGCAAATACGGCGGATCTTCAGTAGAATCGGGTTTTGAGCCTGGAGCCCTCCGGCTCTGAAGCCGAGACCTTACCACTTGGCCACCGCGGCATTGATTCCATCTGACAGAAGCATTGGAAATTAGAAAGCAATTTTTCTTTTATAAGATTAAAACAGCTGACAAAATATATTTAATGTCAAGTATTCAAAAGTCAGGTGAAGAGAAAATTACTTACGAGTAAATAAAGGAAATGATAAAAAATAACGCTACATCTGTCGATCTATCAAAGCCATTAATTATTATTATAAATCTGTTTACCAGTAATTTTCAAAATAAATTCAATCTTCTTCATTTTGCTTTAAGATATCTATTCGTCTTTATAATGTTTTATTCTTTTCCTGCTCATCAGTTTGACAGATCAGACTGATGAGCCTATCAGACTTATAGTTTATTGTTCATTTTCAAATCGGAAGAATTTAGGATGGGGAAATGTATAAAATTAAGATTTTAATTTAGAAAATTTTTTAAAAGATATTTTACGAGAATAAAAACGCTTTTTCTAGAAAGTATGATCGAATTCCTCAATTTTAAGCAGAAAAATTAAAATCTAAACTTTTTTTTACAGTTCAAGTACATTTTAATTATTGAATAATGTACGCAAATTGTTTAAATTAGATTAACTGAATATCATTATATGCATATATTGAGTTAGTTATACGAAAACTGCGTTAAAATTTCTATGTACAACTAATTTGCTTCAGTTTTAGAAGTGAAATTATTTAAAAACTAGCCGCCTTCGGCGATCAGCTTGTTCGCCGGGAATATAATTTCAAATGAATCTCTTATGCGTAATTTTATATTCATGGTTCCCTTAACAAAGTAATTTTAAACTTCAAATTGCGATAGACATTTAACCCGCGTTCTTTTCGCGTATCCGACTTTACTTTCTTATCAACAAAACAGCTCTCTTAATAGTATTACAAACTACATTACTGATTACCTGTAAAAAGTATTGATCTGCATTTTATATCAACATTTTAGTCAGTCATTTTGTGTAATACATTTAGAAAGTAATTATATTTGAATAATTTTTTCTGCATTATGCAAGAAGTGTACAAAAAAATTTGGGCGAAAATTAATCAATTGTAATGAATTTAAAATATCACCTTTATCTTTATCATTAAAAGGTTTTATACTTAATTCAGAAAATCATTCCTGTTGCTTCAACCGCTATTTTCCTACTGATTGCGAGATGAGATTTTTAAAAATTTTCCTTCTAACCGCAAATGATCAACAATGGTTGCCCTTTCATTGTTGACAAATGACCGCTTAGAGGCGTCTACTCACACAATTCCTCCCTACCTTTGGTCGAAAAGAGAAACGGTCTCCTTGAGCGACCTTGACCGCAATTAATGACAATTTAAAACCTTGTAAAATTAAAAGCATTTATTGCACAGTACTGATACTAATATCATTGGAAAAATAATTGTTTACACTTTAAAGTGGTATAAAAATCATTCTTATGCAATAGTTCTTTCGGAACTTATTCACGAAAATATGGTCGAAAAGGTTCAAAATTTGCTTAATTTTTAAATAATTAAAATTTGAATAAAAAATTGAAAAAATGGCTCAGAGGTGCACATTCCTACCCTCCAAAGTATACCTGTACCAAATTTGGTAGCTCTAAGTTCAACGGTCTGTTCTGTAGACTGTCAACAGACACACAGACTTTCTCTTTTAATATTAGTAGGGATAGAGATAGAGATGAGACCGTTCAGATATGTGAATTTTGCTAATGAGAAAGCTATTTCTAAAAACTCTAGTTTAGAAAATAGTAATACGTATATTTATTATAAAACCATCTAAAAATAAGACATCCAAATGGGTCATTTCGGTAGCTATAACTTATTAACATCTACAGAGAATCAAGAATGATGCTTTGTATTCCAATTTTGGTTTTTATTCATTTAGTTTATTTATCAGACTTTTTTTGCAGAATATAGTAAAAAATGAGTTAACTGTCAGATAGAGGAAAAGAGCTTATTATAATTCAAATATCATTTCATATCCGAGTGTTAAATTAATTATCTCAAATGAAATTATCAGATTTAAAACTTATGTGTATTTTTAAGGTGGGAAATGTAAGAAATTAGAAAAGAAATATCTATCTAAGATCTATGATCCTAATTGTTGGTTCTACTAAAATTTTCTCATTCGAAGCTTCTGTATAGATTGTAATATTTTTAAAGATATTTTAAAAAATAAAATAAAGTATATAAACAATAAATTAAATAATAAACATGAAATAGAGATTCCTAATAAACAATGTATCTCGGAAAATATAGAATGTGTTTTCAGGCTGTAATGAAAACATGCAATTAATGGTTTATTATTAATTTTAAAAATATTGAAAGTTTGTTTTCCTTAGGCTTATCCGAAGTTCATTTTATTTTTAAAAAATAAATTATTTAAGTATAACAATTTTATCAAGCCTTGTGCCAATACGGCTTTCCTGCGTGTATGATTACATTATTAAAATCATTTAAGTTATCCATTTGTTTTTGGTATTGTAATCGTTTTTGGCATTTCAACTGTAATACCATTAAACGGCAAAAAATCTTTGTTGGGTGGCTGTCATTTATCGTTTTTTTTAGATAAACGGTTTTATTACGCAAATGGTCATTACAAGGTTTGGTTTGGTTTGTTTAGGGTTTTATGTCACAAGAGCCTGTTTGTAGGCTATGCTGCGCCAAACAAGTGTTTATTTTTTTTCTAATGTAAGGTCATTACAAGCAGTTTTAGGTTAAGATAGCTTAACCAACAAAAGTGTTTGGATTCTACCAAACATCCAATAAAATGGTTGATGGTGAAAACTAAAATAATTTTTCCTATTGAGTTTTAACAACTAATTGATTCATTTTTCGGTAAAAGAAACTACATTTAGTAATAAAAATCCGAAACAACAGACAACGAGAAATCATAAATTAAAAATTAATAGGCTTTAAAACGACTAATAAAAGTAAATATTATCGACACAAGGAAGATGCTTCAAGTAAGATTTCAAATACTGTCCTTCTTGACCTTTTATGTTCTAAGTATGATGTATCTCACACACTATAGAAAGTAAAACTAATTATTTGGATACTTGACGTTTTGTATCATAAATAAGATATCTCACGTAAACTAAAGAAAGTAAAGTTAGTTATTATCTTATTAGTTTATGTGACGTTTATATTAGGTTATATTAGGCCAATATTTATACATCAGTGACGGACAATTGCCTTGCAAAACCGAGCAGTTGACAACTGAAGATAAAAGAGGCAATGAAATAGCTTAAAGACTTCCTCCTTTTCTAAGTGAATTAGTAAAACAGCGCACAATAAATTGCTTTCCTGCAAGGAATTTATCCTACAAACTTCCTTCTTATATGCGTGCTGGACTCCATAAATAGGTACTTTTCTATGTTCGCTAAAAACGAATAACTTCATAAAGCGAAGTCTAAATAAGGTAAAGTTTAAGGGAAGAATAAAAGGCTTGTTAAGTTATTACGGCAGTGCATATGTTGAGAAACTTTCTCTTTTTTTCGAAAGTTATGTATCTATTTCAATATTTCCATTTCATAAGATTTCCTATCTATACTTATAAAAGGCAATGTTTATATGTGTGTATGTGTGCGTTTGTGCGCGCAATGTCCAGACGAATCTATCTTACAGCCATGAAATTTTGCACATAGATAGTCGCAATGGTGACTCAATGTACCTCGAAGCCGGAATTTTAAAATTTAATCTAGAAATTTTTTTATTTAATGTATTTTGTTGTTTGGGGTCATTTTTGGCACGTTTACGGCTGTAGTATGTTTTCTAATGATCCTGAAAAACAATCGATGCAGCATCGGATAGAATAAACAATTTTCGTTCTAAAGAACTTTGTTTTGAATTTCCAACATAATTTACTGAATTTTGAGAAATTTTTAAATAATAGTCACTTTTCATTTATATTTGTAACTTTCAATTCTTATTTTCTTGCATCCGACGTTCTAATAATGCTAATTTTCTCTCGCAGATCCGAATCGACGAATCTTTCTACCGACCCAAGGTTACTCTCAGTTCCCTGAATGCATTTCATTTATATATATATGTTTGTTATGATTTCGTTTTTTTTTTATTTTGTTGAAGTCATTATGCCACGGGCAACGCCGTGCGCGTACTGCTAGTATTTCATAAAACTCAAACTACTTGTAGCAGAATACAAAAGAAAAGCTAGGAATTTTTTTAGATAATCAAAACTGTGTATTTGTTCAGGAAATGTAAAAAAAGAACAGCAACGAATTTAAAATGAGTCAAGAGGCAATGTATAGAATACGTTTTTTTTGTACAAGTGCTATAGTTCTATGCTTGACGGCTTTAACTCAGCAAATACATGTTATATCACATATCAAAATATATATTATATAACATTTTACTGCACTATGATGGCAACAACATTGAAAGAGATCGTGTAACTGAATTACTGAAATTTTCATCCCTATGTTTTGTATGTAACGTGTCCAACCAGCTAATCTGTCTACAGTATATTATATTCTAAGTTAATACATAATTTGCCATGAAATGTTTTTTCTTGATTTGAAATGAAAGTTGTAAATCAGTTTCAGCATTTCCAGATTGTTATTAAAGTGATATTCCAAGACCGTCTATCCAGTATTAATTTGAAAAAGAATTTACATCAAATTAAATAAGAAATTCTGCATTTATTTCGTAATATGGTAGCATAATAGATAAAAATAGTTAATAATTTGTTCGTAACTTAATGAGTTTATTTGTCGAAAAAAAATCTACTACTGAAATACATTCACAACAGAAACTAATATATTTAGATACTATAGAGGAAATTAATAATACTTTCCAAAAATGAGGATAATTTCTGAATATAAGGTTAATTAATTTTGAAAATCAAAAATTATTCTTAATTAATAGATAGTAATTAAAAGATAATTATACACATTGAAAAAGCAAAACTTATTAATTGATTCTTTGTTTTCATATATTAACCCTCTGAGAAGTTTGCTATTTTGATCTACTTACTTTAAAGTCTTAAAAATTTACTTTTTATGTAAATAATTGGATCTTTATTACGTTTAATCAAATCTCTGAAATCTTAAGAATATCTTATCCATGGTAATTTAATATGCACATGAATTATCTACTTTTGAACTCAATATGAGAAACGGAAAAATACGTGCAAAACGCTCAGACGCCATTTTGAAACTGAAAGGGTATTATTTGGAATGGACCATGTTATTGTGAGTGTGTGTGTGGGGGGGGGTAGAGAGTTAAAAGGCACTTGGGCCTGCAGATCCCTCTCTAAATTCCCCACCGCATTATACTGGGGGGGGGGGTCTTTCAGCGCCCAAAAATTCAGCGTGTGCCAATTTTGCACATGTAGCACATCTTTAGTTAAAATGGAGACTAGAACCAGTGACCTTCCATAAGTTCGAGTATACAATTTCCTCTGGAAGTGTACAGAGTTTTGGGTGGCAGAGTAGCTGCTACCAAATTATATTTAAATGATGTTCCAAACTGACTTTTAATTCCTGGGTTAACCCCTTGCCTTACGTTATATTTAACCTCCTAATTAGATGCCACCACCCATTTGATATACTTTTTATTATTTCAATCTATTTAAGATGGTAAAGGATACTTGAGACATTTAAGCGTGACCAGGGGATTTTTGCATTTGAAATTAATTGTTACTTTGACTTAATTACGGATTTAAATAGTGTACGAGCAAAAAAGAGCCGAACTTATGACATGCGACGCCGACCAATTAGAAAATAATGAAAATAATGAAGAAGAAAATAATGAACTTAGTAAGGAAAAAATGTTATTTCTGAATTATATGGTTTGGGCTGTAAGATTAACTATGTATCAAAGGAAATCATCTATTCTTAAATTTCATAATATTTGTCTAAAAAAGGAGATAAAAATGCAATAAATACATAATTACTGTTTACTTCGTTTTCGTGACAATAGAGATTGGCTTCGTCTCCGCTCACGTCAGAGTAACGTATTTCTTGTTAATTCCGTTTACCAAAATCGATGGCGCCACTATCTGTGGGAAATGCAATGTTAAATGAGTTGCCAATAGTGTCTATGAGAGTGAAACCTCTATATCTTCTTCTCTGTAGCTGGCACATGGCACGAAGTAATGTACTGTCACCCGACCAACAAAACCCTTTGGTAGAGAATGATCAGCGTTCTTCTGTTTGCCAGGAAAAACAAATAGTTTATTCTTGGATTTTTAATTATCATTTGTTAATTTTATAGCTTATTTTGCGTTGCGATTTAAATTAACTGTTTTGAAAAAATTACAAAAATAAATAAATAAATAAACTGTAATTAAAATGAATTATTGACTTTTTTCTAAGAAGGAGGTAAAAAACAATTCAAATGAACTAAAATAATCGATTAACTTCTGGAAATGAAGAGAAATGGGAGGACTACAAAGTCGTGACCAACTTTAAAACAGAATTACAGCTTTATCAATAGCATGAAATAAATTAGGAGCCATATACATAAATTTAAGGTTTTTACTAAAGATATTATGAATGAATTTGTCCGCTTAATAAATCACATCATGCAAAACAATGTTTCGAAAATTTGGCCTTTTTATAGTTTTTGATCATAAATCACGAGTGATATGTGGTCATTACCTGTTAACCCAAAATTAAATATCAGCTTGTCAAAGAAACAAGGTGAAATATTCCTTCACTCACGCCTTTAGGATGAAATCCTTTCTACACAAGAAAACTTTAACCATAAAATGTTAATTTCTTCTTCATGGAACATGAGAAGAAATTGGTGAAAAACCATCGCTGACATTTTTCTTCAAAAATATTACTTGAAAATGTATTTTAAGGGTAGAGTGAGCTTTCCAAACGCATATTTTCAATTTTCGAGTTCTTGTTTTAAACTCCCCATTACAAATTTATCACATGGTTGTAATGCTCCTATATTGTCGATATAAGCACACGCACAAGAAAAAGAAATAATTTCAATTTTTTGACAAAGAATTTGATTCTCAATGAACATTCTAAAACTTGGTTGGTTCGTGGTTTCGTTTTGCACAGCTGTCAAAATGTAAACAAATGATTACAGTTCTACAATATAAATAAAAAATGCATATTTTGAACAAAAATACAAAAATATAGAAAATAAACTTTTCACAGATGATTGCAACGTTTATATTTGTTAATAAGAGATTAAAATTTTAAAAAATAACAACTTTAATCATTTTTGTTTTTCATTTTCTTAATCTACTGACGTTGTTTTCGATAAATGCACTGAGAATTCTTGTTTTCTCACAAGAAAGAAGTATTTGTGTACTAATAGATTATTCTCTGTGGCCTTGGGATGAGGCCATTCGTTTACTAACTTCGGAAACTTTGTAATTAATAGAACACGCTACGCATGCAAATGATGTTTCTGTTATATATCAATGGAGACATTTTTGAAGGTCATATTTACCGTCCTACCTCTATTAATATGCGAGACAGAATTTTTCCCCCAACAAAAAATAGAAACAAGTGATGTTTTCAAGTAAAATGCAATGCCGTAATGCAGAAATATCGAATGCATTAAATGATGCTTACCATTGCTGAGCGAGTTCATGGAATGGAGAGAGGTTCGCCAGGTTGCCGAGAGTCAGGTTCGCAGACCAGATTCAAAGTGAATAACCCGATTTGTTCTGGTTCCTTTCCCCTGTCAACGTCGCCATTTGGCATCATTTTGTTTGATCTCTGAATATTTTTCCTTCTCAACTAATCAGAATTGTTTCCCGATAAGTACAGTAATGGATTCATTGTTTTGGCGCTTTTTTTTTAGTATTTATACCCAAGAATAAACCTTTATTATAAATTCATGGTCGGATTTTGCACGCCCACAGACGTTGGCGCTGCAAGCGCTGACCCTTAAGGTATCCGACTAGGTTGAAAAAGCGATTTTCGAAAAAAATTTCAAAAAATTTTTTATGATCTAAAAATAAATCTACAACTTTTAAGATTTTAAAACAGTCTTTGTTTGTATTCTTATTCATTGAATATTTTATTCCTTGATATTTATTTGAACTAATATGTTATTATAATTTTTAAGTGCATTTTCCGAAAAATGAAAATTTCACTAAAATTGGCCCACGAAAATCGTGATATCTCCAAAACAATTCATTAAAATCCATTGACATTTGGTACACATGCGTCAAAAACCTTTGAGAGAGTAACAGACCGCAGATTTTATGATAGTTATATTTAACTCATGTTCTTCAGTTGACACATAGTCAGTTTTTCAGTTTTCCTTCAGTTTGACACATAGGATAATTTAGGAAAAAAATCAATTATGCCAACTTTGAATGTTCATAAAATATTTAATTATTAAAATAAATTTTATCTCACGGTCTATTACATTATAGATAGTTTGAGAAATACGCATGCGAAATTAAAATTAAATTTGTCCCATATTTTTTCAATTACTGTTTTTCTTAACATTGAAATGTTCATTAAAATTCTTGAAAAAATTATTATTTTCAAAAACTACTGATGATATATGATTTTTATTTCTAATAGTGAGTATTTAAGCCTATTTTTGTTATTTAGCTCTGTCAATCTTTTTTGTGCGTGCTTTAAAAAAAAAAAATTTCTCCGAACCTAGTCGGGTACCTTAAGGTAAGAATTAAAGCTACAAAGTTTACGGTGTGAAACATAAAGCTTGAAAGAAACTATTTTTTTAAATGTGACTCTATTCTTGAAAAACAAGTAGTAATTAGAAAAGTTTTACTCATGAAAGAAAAATAGAAATTAAATTAGAACATATATGAATTAGTATCAACAGAACTATGGCCAGAATGTTAAATACATGAGACCCCACTCCTCGGACACAAATATCAAAAATAATTTAGAATAAAGTTTCTGTAACTTGTCTGTCGCATTCTTTTTTGGCTAAAAAAAATTTCATGGCCTCCATTTTCATCCGAAGTATTTTTTTGCGAATTTTAAAAGGGTGGATGGATGTTCCGAGAAAACATCAAGTCCAAAACTTAATCAGTATAAAATCTTATTAGTCGTTTAATTTCTAAATCTTATTTGCGAAAATACTATGCTATACGATTTTCACCAGAAATTTTTTATTTAGTAAGCAAAGTAAACGAAAAAAGTGATGTTGACATACATATATCACATTATGCCATTGGCAGGGGCAGTTCGTGTGTAGGGATTACGGTACTGCAGCACCCCCAACTTTTTCCACTGTGAAAATTTAATCAATTTATTTTATTTCGCGTTTAGTATTTAAATTTATTAACAATCTAACGCAATTTTGTATTAAACGGTTACGATATTCAAATGAAACGCGAAGCAAAACCTACGTAGAAAAAACGAGAAGTTCCCTATCTTATTTTTTTACTACCCGAAGAAGAAACGCAAAGGATAAAGTAACAATTCGAACGGGAACTGTGGATACTGTCTTACCGCCACGAGAAAATCCCTAGACATCCCAGTGGCGGTTGTTATGATAACGAGATATTCTACTGCATTTTGGGGGTGAAGAAAAGGACTTCATTTCGTTTGGCGGAGATAGAACCGGCGGAAGTCTCATTTCGCTTTGTACTTCGGTCGAAAACGAATTCTCGCCTACTTCCAGATCTGGATTCCGCCTGCGCAGGCTTTCCCTACCATGTTTTTCAGCTGAAATGGTACTGTGGGATTCGACAGTTCCCGTGATATTAGAAACGGAGTTTTAAACGTTTTCTCGAGCGGAAAATTTTTTCGCGTTCTAAAACTTTGAAAAGAAATAAAGAAATGAAAGATAATTAATGATAAATAAAAATTTAGTTGAAAAAAGTTTTTTTATAGTAATGGAATTTCTTGCAATCCAAAAGATTTTTTGATGATTTATAGTTATAAATGCTGATGAAATACATAATAGAAATTTTTCGTGATACAAATATGTTTTCAAAATTTTCGTGAACCTTAATATTCTGTACTTTTCTATTTGGGAACATGATTCTTTATCCCAAATTAAGATTCGATAAATTAAGATTTAGTTAAGAATATTGATAAGTGTATTCCCAATTTAAATGATCGCAGTTCACCTTTAAATAGATGTAATAGAATAAATTAATCATTTTTTTCACTCTTGGCATTTCTCGTTACTACATAATACATCAGAGCTTGAACTCAGCTTTCTAACATTAAAAAAAGAATAAAATTTTTTCTGACACACACAATACGAATCGGAATACGATTATGCGTATCTGTTTTGATTTCAATGCATACAAATTTTTTTAAAGGTCGTTCAAGAATCAAGAATAATGTTTTTGTTCTTTCGCTGAAAACAAAACAAGAATGGATTTCATTTTTAAATAATTTTTAAAGATACTAATAAATAGTATTCGCTTACGCTTCTGTTTATGTTAGTTAAACTATAGCATTTTTTCTCGTTAATTAATAAGAAAATTATTTTATTTCTGTACTATACTGTCATTTTAATGCTAATTTTTTTAATGTAGTAAGGAATGCAGAAAACGGAACTCAAAAACGAATTTCGAGCATAAATTTTTTATTAAAATGAATTTGTTAAAATACTTACCTATTTGAAGAAATGATGTTATTAGTTATTCATTAAATATAAAACTACTTAAAGTTAATGAAAAAAGCCAAAAAATGTAAGTGGTTCAAGTATACATTACTGCGCACTGAAGGATTCAAAATGCGCAGGAAGGACAGCTCCCCAATATTACATAACACGAGCCACCACTGATCACATTCATAACAGTTGCTTTTGTGTGATGCTTCAATATTAATATGCAAAATTAATTTATAAATCCTCCTAATTTGAAGCAATTTATTACAAATTTCCGAAGAAATTTAGTTAACTGAAATTTCCTTTATTTATCGTTAGCACTGGGAAACAAAAAAAAAACTTTTTTCCCATTTGTCAGAAAATTTTAACGGTTTTAGGGTATCTTGAGGCCATTGATTTCAAAACTAATTTTTCCTTTGTTTTTGAAATAATGCATATTGTCAACATTTCAATAGTGTTTGTAAGAGGGTGGGCCGAAAAAAGACAATTTTTTTTCATGTCGCTATACAACGGGAAAATTTCCGAATTGGTGAGAAATAAAGCATGGGAAAAATTATTTAAATTGATTGATATCTACCGCTCCCGCATGATTCTTAAAAGTCCTAAAAAGTGGACAAATTAGACTGTTTTTCATTAATTTTTAAAATTTCTCTTAATTTCTTTATTATAGCATTAGCTGTTAAGTACTCAACTTCTTAAGAGTAATAAATTTTATTTTATCAAAATCGGTCTATAACTTCCGGACACAGATTCCTTTCAAAATTTTCAAAAATGCGAAATTACTTCAATATGAAATTTTTAATTCCTAATCAACATCATAATCTTCACACATCATTTTGTCGATGAAATGCATCAGGTCCATGTATATGCATAGCAAAAAGGTTATTTAGGTCTAAAAAATACCAAATTTATTTATTTTCTTTCTATAGATAACACTTGCACAACTAAGCTCCGAAACTGGAATATAAATTTTGAAGCATTTGAACGCTTAGAGCACAAAAAGAAAATATTCAGTGAGTCTTGGCATGAAAAACGAAATGCCAAGTGATGTTTTCCCGGGTTGCTTATTTACTTTTGTCGAATCATCTTGAACGAATAGTTTGCATGAAATATGTTTCATGAAAAGCAATATTCAGAAGAATGAAAATGAATCTTGATCTTCAGTGTTCAACAGTGCATAGTAAAAAATGCCTAATGAATGTCAAACGCTATTATAATTTTTTATTCATAAACGGGAATTATTTTTCAGTCAGGTTGAATATATTGCGCACATTTGTGATTTATTGTTCTTTATGATTTAATTTACTTTCGCCATTTAAAATGGCTTTAAAAGAACCATTGAAAACTTAAAAGTAATCTGACTGAAAGTGGTCCTCTTTATATAAAGAAATGTATTTATTCGTTCGCAGTTTCAACACTCCTTGAAATATACTGCACTAAGTCCCTGAACTCGTTCAACCTTCGACAGTTTGAGCACCAGAGAAGAGCAATAAATAATAACATGTCTGAAGCTGTATTCGCGTGACAAAGAATCGCCGCATTGTAAAAGATAACATCAAACAAATAAAATTCTTTTCACGAAAAGAAGTTTTCGAAACTTTTAACGGATCATCGAAGTTATCTTAAATCGAAGATGCTGTGTATTGACCTTGTTCAGTATTTGAAGTCCAAGTAAAAGATAAATATTTTTTCATTATACTGACATTTTTACAAAAAAATTAGTTTACTTTTATACTTTAAGTTTCCTTTTTTATTTTGTTAATTTAAGTCATCTTTCATATTATTTCTATGTTCAAGTCATATTTTTTATAATAATAACCTAGCCTCACTGTCAAATATCGTAAGTCTGAACTTGTACTATATTTTGACAGAGCATGGCACAGAAGAGGAACAATTTTCTATGCGAAAGTTTTTATTCTTGATGAGAATGATAAATGTTTAAATTGCTTATTAACGATGAGAATACGAATATATGAAATGAATTCAAAATTCCTTTTATTCGTTTCTTTAACTGCGCACAGATATTGCTGCGAAACATTTTATTTCCATCTCATATAAATCTCCGACAAATGTTTTATTTCCACTTTTAAAAATCTCAGATAAATCAATTCTCTAAAAATTTTGCACAAAATGTAGCAGCCTTATCCTTGTTGCTCGAATGCTTTGTGTTCAACTGGTGTTTCCTGTTCATTCTAGAAATTGGAGAGAATTTTAAACCTTCAATTCATATCCTTACATATCGACGATTTGCATTAATTTAAACAAGATATCTTTAATTATTATTCACCTGTTTTAAACAAGTCATTGAAGAAGCCAGAAGCTCTATCTGTAGCTCAATTATCACGTTGATTTACTTCGGGAAGAGAAAAAGGTATGTATACAAATTTCAGGTCATTGCACAAATTTCCTGATTATTCAAACTTGAACAAGCTGGATAATTATGATTCATAAAGTCATTAGTTAATATTTTTAATCAGGTCTTATTGTCGCCGATAGAATATGCAACTTTGACGTTTATCATATGCAATATTTTGGTAACAAGATTACCCAAAATATCGTCCTCATCTTCTTTGCAGTAAAAGAAAGTAATCATGCAACTATCATTATTGTGCCTTCTGTATTGTCCCCATTCTTCTCCGAATGCTTCCTACTAAAACCTGATTAACAACTCCTGATAGTTGGAAGAAAGGAGAGAATTTTTATTTTGAGCTGCTTAGACTTTTTATTAGTTTAATTTGTAATATCAGCGCCGAGTTTGCTGCAGAAGGGCCTCATACTTTTGAATCATAGTCAGGCAATGAAGACGACACATGAGTCAGCTCTCTGAACTTCAACGTCATTCCGAATTAGAAAATTTAACCCTTCCCTTGTGTGTGTACACCAGGTTGATATTTAGAGCCTGTCGACTGTGGGATCGAAATTGGAGCTCACGACTACCTACAGCTTTCTCGAGAGTTTCTCATTAGTTTATTGCAGCCCTATATTACTTAAAAACGGTTATGTTTAATTAAAGCACATAAATAATATTTAATTAAATGCTGCTACTTAACTTGAGTTGTTTCATGTTGATAGATTTTGAATTTTGTAACCGATTTTTCACTCATTTCCTCATGTGCTAGAATTCTGAAATAAATTTTAAACAGTTATTTTTTCCCGACGAAAGTACGATATTTTAATAATTTTAGAACTCTCAGATATCAGTTAAAATATTAATTTAAATAAGTATTAATTGGCTCCATCATTTTGAGAAATATTAATTTTTAGATTCCGTAATATTTATATTCGTGAATTATGAAATATGTTAAAGACCGAAGAACAGAAAATAAGAAAATTAAAAAGTTTTTTAAATACGTTTTTATTAGTGTAGTAAAAAGTAAGAAGAAAAAATGGAAGGCAGCATCACTTTTGGTGATTATTACTTGATCAATATGTTAAAGACCAGTAAATAAAAAATATAAAAACTTAAAAAAGAAAAAGTTTTTATCAGTGCATCAAAAATGAAAGATAATTTTTTAACGCAAATATCTGGAGGTCAAAACGAAGTCGTAAAAGCTTGAGGCGCCGAAAACAATAGGAGAAGAATATGAAGCAACAATTGATATCATAAGAAGCAAAAGAATTCCCAAACATTTATTACATAAAAATTAAATTCATTATAAATGCGATTACATTTAAAAATTAAATTCATTATAAATGTGATTACAATTAAAAATTAAATTCATTATAAATGTGATTACAGTTAAATATTAAATTCATTATAAATGTGCTTACAGTTAAAAATTAAATTCATTATAAATGTGATTGCAGTTCCAATTTAGTTAGAACATTTCTGTGTGCGCCTTACGCTTTTGCAAATTTCCAGATTTTTGATTAAAAAATTATTTTTCTTTTTCAATGTACTGATTAAAACGTTTTTAAAAAGTTATTTATGTTTATTATAATAATATATTTAGGAGGTAAAAACAATTAAAATAATTTAACCCATTATCTTGAA
>BGPR01035675.1:0-15856 GCA_013235015.1 Araneus ventricosus | reverse complement strand
TAAGCTAAATAATTGCATCTTTGTAGTAGTAGTAAGCTAAATAATTGTATCTTTGTAGTAGTAGTAAGCTAAATAATTGCATCTTTGTTGTAGTAATAAGCTAAATAATTGCATCGTTGTAGTAGTAAGCTAAATAATTGCATCTTTGTAGTAGTAGTGAGCTAAATAATTGCATCTTTGTAGTAGTAGTAGTAAGAAGACATATATTCTGATATCTAACGTTTGGCAAACAGGTACATTTTAAAAGGGAATACTGATCTTATTCAAAAACTAAAAGCTTGAATTTATTCTGAAATAGAGTTGCAAAAGATCAATCATTATTTTAATTGGGCTAACTAAAAACAGGAAATTAAAATAAAAACTTCTAAATTTCAATATGTAAAAATTCTCATTTTTTTGTAAAATAGCTTATTATAAAAGAACATGCATTCGAAAAACAGCAACATACGAAAAATACAAGATCAAAATTTCTCACTAAACATTCATCACATTCACCTTTTATCAGTTTGATTTATCAGAAAAAAGAGAATTCGCTGCATTTTGTAATAAAAGTCATATATTAAAATAAAATTTTAATTATTAGATTATTCGGAGTAGATTTTAATGTGTGAACATTCTTATTTTGTTGTAAAATAGCGTATTATATAAGAAAATCAAAACTAAAAGAACATGCATACGAAAAATACAAGATAAAAATTTCTCAATGAACATTCATCACATTCACCTTCTATCATTTGAATTTAACAAAAAAAGAGAGTTCGCTGCATTTTGTAATAAAACTCGCTTATTAAACTAAAACTTAATTATTAGATTATTCGGAGTAGATTTTAATATGTGAAAGTTCTCATTTTTTGTAAAATAGCATATTATAAAAGAAAATCCAAACTAAAAGAACATGCATACGAAGAACATCATCATACGAAAAATACAAGATAAAAATTTCTCAATAAACATTCATCACATTCACCTTTTATCGGTTCGATTGAACAAAAAAACAAAGTTCTCTGCATTGTGTAATAAAACTCGTATATTAAACTAAAATTTTAATCATTACATTATTTCGAGTAGTGTTTTATTATTGCATGAATATTATATTTTATTCACACTTATGATGATTAAACTACTCCATACGAAAAAATACCGCAACACACTTAATTATAGCAACAAATATATTATGTTTCGAGGGCTTTCCTAAAAAATAATACCTTCAAAGATTGCACAAAATGATTACAGTAGATTAGTTTTATGTAATTCAGCAGGAACGTTTCTCTTTAATTTTTTCAAAGAAGTAATTAAAGTTTTATGCCCAGAGACATTCTTTAATTACTTTTACCGAAATTAACGATTTTCAGAAAAATTTTGCTAATTAGATAACAGTAATCTGTACCGATGTTTTATTCTCAAAAGAAAAAAAAAACTTGTTAAAATATTTCTTTTTACGAAAAGTCAGAAAAGAAAGACATGGATTTAAGTACTTATTAGAAATTGAAAGGGAAACGGTTTTGCCGTAAGACATGTAACAGATTATTTCTGTTTGCTTTACGACTTATTAAACGGATTTGTTCTTAAAAAATTGTATAATTGAGCTTAAAAAGTGCAATTAACATAATATAAATGTTAAATTTTTCATTTTAAGTGTGATTTTACTCTTTAAGGAATAAAATACTTATAGAAATATTATTATTATGGCGATAATCAGTTTCGTGTAACACAAAAGATCTTTTATCCCTTTTAAAAATTTTTCCATTATATAATTGTAAACCAATATATTACTGAACCAGCCATGCATTTGAATGATTTTGAAAAGATTTACCGAAATAAAGACAATAAATCATCATTTAATGTGTAAAAATAATTTCATTCATAGTAAAAATGTGAAAATGGGATTAAACCTGTATGAAGACTGTGGCAAAATATCTCCAAAACTTTTAGTAATTTTATTTACTTTTAAAACGATGTTTTAAGTTAAGTTAACAGCTGTTAAATAATTATAGAACCAAAGACTCCGACTTCAGAGGTCTGGTAGTAATGTGCTACAGTTCTGGACTTCATTGAATTGCAAAAAATAGAGCATATAGTGAATGCCAAAAGAAATTTAGCAAAGCTGATGATTATACATAGAACCGACAGCAAAATATTAGAATATACCCAATGTCTTGATTATCAGAGTTTTGAAGGAATGAAAATGATGATGAATAACATGAAAAAGCTCACACCAATGCACAGTTTATTGATTATTTTGGTTAAGATGGGGAACCATTGCGTGTTAAGTGTCGAATGCGAGGATTAGGGAGAATACTATTATATAAATACTCGCTGCGTCGACCGACGTTGCACGGGCTATCTCGAATACTAAGATATTCCCTAGCGGAGAGAAATTAGGTCACGTACGGCTTCGGGATACATAATTTTCATATGCCCGCCTCCGTTTCATTCAACAAATATTGTAACACTTACTTCAACCAACAAACGTTACGAAGTTAAACACCGTAATACGAAAAGAGCAAAAATGCCAGATAACGATTTTTTCCTGTGTTAATAAATCAAAACACGGAAGCTCGCTAAAAAATATCAGCTTTCGCTAAATAAATAAAAAAAATGCAAGAACACCCGATGTGATTTTGTTTGATAAATGGCAGCACATGACTTAAATGTCAGTAACTTTACGAAAAAACGCACCTTAAAACAAAAAAGCAAGAAAACGGTTTTTCCGATGTTTATAAATCAAAACACGGCAGTTTGCTAAAAAAGAAAACCTTTTGCAAAATTATACAAACCAGCTTTCGCTAAATAAATAAAAAAATGCAACACCGGAATGTGAAAACTAATAATAGGGGAAAAAATCCGCCGGGAATGAATTCACCGTGCTGCCAATGGATAAATGAGTTCACCATGTTGCCATCCATTGGCAGCATGGTGAACTCATTCATTTCGACGTTTTCAATTAACATCTTTTTAACTAATTATTTTCTTAATTTCTATGATCAGAATGGATTCTTTGGATTATTTCCCATATTTTGGTACTTTCGGCTTTTTTCCTCATTCAGTGGTTCGTGAGAAGATAGCCGAACATAGATAAATAGATACTTACAATCAGAAATTAATAGTTAAGATGGGAAAGAAGAATTTACCATGTTCTATGTATGGGATGTAAGATAAGATAAAAGTAATTCTCAAAGGCAGTTGGGTGATTATTCTAATCGGATTATATTTTCTTTATCTCTTATGAATTTAATCGTATTTATTATTATTTTTCTTGAAATCGGATTGTTAAGAACTCTTTTACCATATTCAATGTATGGAATGTAAGATAAGTTAAAAGTATTGCTTAAAGGCATTTAGGTGATCGTTCTAGTTGGAGTATGTTTTCATTATCTATTATGAATTTAATCATATTTATTACTCTCTTTCTTGAAATCGGATTGTTAAGAACTCTTTGATATCAAAGACGTTCCAGTGAATCAGCACTGGACCAGAGGTTTTCAGGTTCAAAATATGATTCCAATAAAAATCCGTCATGGATTTTTTTATTTCTACCCGAAAGGGTGTAAGGTCTTTAGCAGACCGGTGGGGAAATACATAAGAAATACAAAAAAGTCAAAATGACACGACACAGAAAGCATCACAAGCACAGTGGAAATGCATAAGAAATACAAAAAGTCAAAATGACACGAGACACAAAAAAAACGACAAAAACATAGCACAGAACGTAAGAAACACTTCAAAAAAGAGTTAACAGTAAAAGTAAATCAAAACAGGCACACGCCACCAATCGATAGTACACTTTAAAAGAACTATAAATTAATTGAATTTTGTTTGATTTAAATCACCAGATCTGGAGCCAACATTAAAAATATTAAAAATATTTAAAAAGAGGAGCCCCAGAGTGTATCCAAATGAGTAAAACATAAGTACAAGCTGAACACAATACACCAGTAAAAAGAAGTAAAAATAAAGAAGTAAGTGAAATAAAAAAATTTTGTAAGGCATCATAAAAAATCTTAGAAAGGGAGCATTAAAAACACACTCCTCGGCTCCTCATGAGTCCAGAAAACGATAAAATCCACAAAAATCCAAGCCAGTCAAACAACAATAAAAAAAAGGATAAAACGATCGAATTTTAAAAATAAGAAGGATAGAAACAAAGGTTACAATTGAGATTTCCTAATGGTGAATGCTCAACAAAACGTAGAGCACCAAAAAAATTAAAAAGTCAAAGATTAACCTGAAAACAATATACTCAGCTAAAATGAACTACGTATAAAAAGTGCTAAAAACTTAGCACCGGGAGCAGGGACAACCCACCTAAAATTTTATAAATTCGACATCGATGACCAAAGCCCTACCGCTAATATTGCGTGGAAATTTGGAGAGAAGATGGTGGCTCATGATCTGTCAGCAAATAGCTCTCGTATTGCTTCCAAATAGAAAGCTAATCTAACTAAATTAACTTAATCAAATACAGGTCCAATGAAAAGAGCAAATTTATGTTTAACTGAGTTTTAATATGTTTTTAACAAGCATCCGATAAAAAATAGATACTTTATGCTTTACAACTCAAATTCGAAGTTATGGCTAAATCTATTTTTTGAAATAAAGTACTAAAAGCACCAGATATTTTTGTATCAGATATGAAGATGCAAGTATTGCATTTCGCTTCAAAATATTTTGGCACAATTTTCTTCTCGTTCAACTACTTGGACAGGATTGTTAAATAATAAACTTCAATGGGGCAACTGTGCAATTTTCAGAAATTTTGCTTGACTGCATTAATTTCATTACTACGCCATAATAAATGCGAATAAATTATACAAAATTTCAAAGAGATTAATGATGATATTCAAATTGGGCATACATTCAAATATTATGCTAGGAAATACATAGCAACGCAGTGTTTTACAAATATTCAGTTTCTTTCTTAATTTCCATAACAATAGGCAAACGAAACCCTATAAAAAATATGGGTCCTTTGAATTGAAACACATTTGTCTTTTCTTACTTAATTTTATAAAAAAAGTACTTTATAAATGTAATATTTTAACTCGAAAGATGTGAATAAAAATTTTCTTTACGACATAAAAGTAGACTCATTTCTTTCTTGAAGAGTAACCTCGGTTAAGATTGCTTCTGTTTACATAAGGTGAAAATCGTTCACCTTACATAATCGTTCTACGTCCGACTTTCTTAAACTTTTTGTGAATATGTTCATATCTAAAAATACGCTCTCCACTTACCTTCTTAATTGCCTTTCATATGTTATGCTCTAAATATATTCCACCTACAAGAACAGAAAGTTTTTATTTTAGACCCTTCTCAGTGTTCTCCAAAGGCTTTCCGAAATTTATCTATGTATCAGACAAAATATTCACTTCATATGTTTACAAATTTACAAAAAGAAAAAATCTTCATAGAAAAAGATTTCCAATATTTACAGAAATAATTGGATTTTCCTCACAAAAAAGTTATATTACTCTGCCACCAGTTATGTACAGGAAGTAGAGAGGTATGCAACCTGTTGGATGCTATGCAGTATGGCCATATTAGTTTGGAACATGATTAAGAATTTTAAAGTCATATTACTAAAATTTTAATTTTTTTATTCATTATTCTAGTTTTTCGCATTAAATTGAAATATAAAATATAAAGAATTTGTAAGAAAAAGTCGCAAAATGCATGAAAGTTCTTATTATTAGTTCCTTAAATGCATTGTTTCAAAAGGCATGTGACCTTCCATAGAAAACGCTATGCCCACTGAGCGGTATAATTCAATGCCCTAGGAAATATTAGCGACAGAGTTCGCCTCGATTCTCGCAATAATTTGATCTTCATTTTCCCTTTGAAAGCTTTTAGTAAGGATACGTGTTAATCCGAAATGGAGGAGCAGAAATCAAATGTCCTTCAAAGGTTCTAGGCTCACTTTGGCGTCTAGCACTCATGAATTCTATGCACACGGTATTCTGACGATCTTACTATCGTAGCACAGGTTGTTAAATGGTGACGTTAAGGAAATTTTGAACATTTTGCTTTTCTCTCCCATAAGTTCAGGTTGTGAGTAAGAGAGTTTTATTTTGTCTGAATATAATGAAACGCACTGTTCTTCATTAACTTGAGCCCGAAAGTGCAAAGTTAATATTTTAGGGCGTTCGTCTTTTCGTGTTTCATGCTTTATATATATTAACCCTATGAGCCCTATTCCGCCCCAAACCGCCCGTTCGACAGAATCCGGACTCAGGCGGTTTCGGGAACCTGGGTGAATTTTTTAGGAAAATGTAGTTCCTTTGTTGACAATTGATCGGACAACCATAGGTGTCGACCTCCTAGAATTTCTATAAATAACGTGACGATTCCTTTCTGTTTTTGTGAACGAAAATTCACTCCAGGTTTTGAGATAATGGAATTCTCACTCTAACCGGGTTCAGAGAGTCAAGGTAATTTCTTTTACATATTTATGCTTTTGTGTTAATTTTTTGCAATTTCCTTACCTGCCGAAAATTAGTTAGCTTTTAACATGACACTGATCGATATATAAAACGCTAAGAAACGTGGCAAAGAAACGAGGTTAATTTCTTTTTTGTCGATGGCAACAACCGGTTTGTTTACAAAAGAAAATTGGCAGCCATGTTAGGCATAACTTCACAGTCATAGCCTGTTACTGTATCTGTTCTGGTGTAAAATATCTCTTCTCGAAAAAATGAGTCTAAGATGAAAGAATTCATAATATATCTTACAATATTATGAAATTACTCAAAAGAGATAAGTTAGAAATGAAGAAAACGGGCTTAGGCAAGCCAGAGAACGTTTAGATCAACGTGAAAATAGATTAACCCTTTCGAAGTTCGTGGGAAGAATATTAGCCAACAAATATATAATTTTTTTAATGCAAATTAATTTTTTAAGGTTGGAGTGAGTTCTCGCCAAATTTTTCGTCGAAACAAAAACCTGGATATCCCAGTTTCTTATCTAAAATCGAAACAAAATGTTTTGACTTGATAATTAATTATTAATTAATAAAATTATTTAACAAAAATTTATGTCGTCCAATAAGCTAAATGAATTTCTTTCCTTAAATTAACATCAATCCCAAAGTTATTTTATTATACTATTACTAGCAAAAAATGGCCCATTAAAGAGCTAAGACAGAGAAGATAAAATCGTGTCAATTCACAAATTGAGGTGAACATCATGGAACTTATTATTGTGAACATTGTACATTGTTTACTTTTCTGTTATGCGCACACAACTTGGCGCCTTTTTTGTCTTGGCGAATTTTCTTGGAGCGCTGAATCGCCAGCTTGACTCTGGAAGCATCAGGAAAATCATGGTACGCGTATAATAGAGCGCAGATGCTCTGATCGGGATCAGCTAATGCATCGTTAAACCATTAATGTTTTATTCACTCCGAGTTACAATTTCTACTCTAATCATCCTGTTCTAGTTTTACTCTCTATCCAACTATATATCTTGATTATTTGATGGCAAGATAGATTTATTGCTAATGAAAGATGAACTGAACCACGGACTGTGTAAATGTACCTTATATATTATTTTCCTATGATTTAAAGAACAAGGGAGAGCATTTTTATGCTTCTAAGTCATAATTTCGTTGAAATTATTAACTATTTATTACATCCTATGCAGTAGAACCTCGGGAATCCGAAGAAATTGGGGTAGACCTCTGTTCAGATTCCGGAAAATTAGGATTATCCGGAAAATACTGTAAAATACTCACTGGTCAACATTAATTTTTTGCCAACGATATACAAATGGTTTGAGCATAAATGCGTCGTGCTTATTCCGAATCCGATATTCTTTTTGTCCGATTGACTCTAGTTTCAGAAATAAAATGAAAATTATATTTCAACAATAATATGTAAGCACCACTCAAATCGCATTGAAACTGTCTCAAATATAAATCAATAATAAAATTAAATCATTGTCATAAAACAACTTTATCCTAAAGAGTAATCAATATATAAATCACAAGATAAATCTATGCACAAATCACATAAAATCTATGTCAAATGTAAGTTAAAGAATAAAATTTTAAACTATATTAATGAACGAAATAAAGAAATGAATTTCGAGAAATAAATAGATAGATCATAATGGATGGTGAAATCACATGATGATGTTGCATTAAGTCAGATAAAATGAAAATTAAATAAGATGGTTCAGTTATTTCATGGAAAAGTTTTTATATGATTCCCTCTTACCTGCAGTGGAAGTTTCATGTTGGAGGCTCTAGCATTAATCTGCCACAATATGTGTGTCCCACATCCCTTAATATTTTTATTCAATTAATTTTATATCCTGGCAACCGAAGTCTTTTTTTAAAGGTGTGTTAATTTCTCTTACTTTCTGTATTTTTGGCGTACGCTCTGAACTAAGAAATAATATTCTAGTTTTGGAGCTCAGTTTTGCAAGTATTATCCTAAACAAAGAAAATAAACGAATTTGATAATTTTAGACCTAAATAACCTCTTGCTATGCTTTCAATAAAAATGCAACAAACTAACTGAACTTAAGCGACAAAACGACTGAAGCAAAATATGAGCAGAATCCGGCCTAGGGACTTCATCAAAGGTCATTCCTCGGTGTGTACTTATTTTTCATTTGTTACTTTAAAGGGCAATTTCTAGGTGATGTTGTAGTTCTCTTGTTTTGATTTGACTTTTGCTATGCATGTACACTGGCCTGCTATATTCAACTGACAACATGATATGCTAAATTTTGATGTTGATCAGGAACTACTAAAAATTGCATATTCAAGTAATTTCACATATTTATGACAACTTTGAAATGAATCTGTCGCGGGAAGTCATAGACCGATTTTGATAAAATAAAATTCATTACTCTTAAGAAATTGAATACTTGACAGCTTACTCTATAATAAGGATATTAAGAAAAATTTAAAATTTTGAAAATTGATTAAATAAACAGCCCAATTTCGCCACTTTTTAGGACTTCTAAGACCCATTCTAGGGGAGATATCAATCAATTTAATTATTTTTTCCTCCTTTTATTTCTCACAAATTCAAAAATTTTCCCGCTGTATAATGACACGAAAAAAAATTTTTGACTTTTTTCGGCCCACCCAGCTGCAGGCACCATTGAAATGTTGATCACATGCATTATCTCAAAAACTAGAACCAATTCGGCAAAATGAAAATTAGTTTTGAAGTGAGAAGCGCTCAGATACCCTAAAATCGTCAAAATCTCCTTGGCAAATAAAAAAAAGAGTATTGACTTTTATAATTTGTGAAAAAGTACGAAAAGATTCGCATCTTCAAAGCAGGTTTAGTTCCTTACGTCAGAAGAAGATAACCGATCAAGAATCAATTAATTAAGGTGTTGTTGAGATGCTGTACTAATTCTTAAATACCAATTCAAATGTGTCTTTTAAATCAGAAATAAATATTAGCTTTGTTTCTGATTCGTGATTGTTATTTTCCATTCATTTCTTTTATAAAATTAAAAAAAGATGTTCGGATTATATCCGATATTTCGTATTCCTGCGGTTCGGATTCTTGAGGTTCCACTGTATTTATTTGACATTACAAGGACCATTGAATTTAAGGATTTCATTCACAATACAAAGCTCAAATATTTCGTTCCTGAATTTCGCGTATTGATAGAACGGACAATACAGCAATGGCCTTCTCTTTCCTTGCAAATAAAGAAATAATATTGTATATAGTCAATTCTGGATAATTCGAACTTGTTTAATTCGAAATTCTGGATAATTCAAATTTGCTTAATTCGAAATTTTTGCTCCGTCCCTAGAATTCTGTATTAAAATAATGTTAAAAAATCATGGATAATTCGAATTTTATTTTGGATAATTTGAATTTTTCGTCCGATTGCCCTTAAAATATTGCGGTAAAAATTGTTCCTATGACTTTTCTCAGCTAAGGTGCATTATTTATTTTAACGGTCTTTCTAAGGAAAAAAAAGCGAGGGTTGGAATGTCACTATGCGTTGATTTCCGAGGATTTTCTGTCCACCCTCTAATGTTACCCTCTCCCCTTCCTACTGTATTGAATATTGATTAGACATCCAAAGCCTGTCTGCATTTTCAGATTACATTAACAGAAGCAATTAAAAATATCTGCCTTTTTTTAAAAAGTGATGAATAATTAAGCTAGTAAAAAATGTTTGATTTAATTTTTAAAAATGTAGCAGTATTCTTAGATAAAGTTTATGCGTTAAATCTTTGATCGTGTAGTTAATCTTTTTTATTTATCTCTTCTGTTTGAGAGACTATATGTAATTCGAATATTTGGATATTTCGAACTTTTTCTCTGGTCCGTTGAACTTCGAATTATCCAAGTTTGACTGCATTACTAAAATGCCCGAAGAGATATTTCTGTATATTTTCTTCTCTTTTAATTCTTTCACAGAAAATATTTGTCCTGTTCCTATGGTAGTTCCTTATGTGAGATAAATACTTCCTGTGCATATTTATGAATTATTAGGTATTTGCATTCAATGCTTTTTCAGTGCTGCAATAGCGATTTTATATATTTAAATAAATATCTTCGTATTAACAATTTTATTTAGCAAAAAAGTTTTAGAAATTCATCTTTCGTAAACAGTATTCTTTCTCTTAAATCCCTTATCAAAGATTATAGCAATCGAAGCATGACATTTAGTGAATGAACAAACAAAAGTCACAATTAAGAACACCACATTTCCTACAGTTGAATAAATGTTAAATCCCTTCTTAATTTGTATTTATTCAACCGTGTCGCGCATTAATATCTTTTACCAAATTTCTGTTTTTTTCTTTCGTTCTCTGTTCAAGCTCCTGATGAACTTCTAAAAGGCTTCAAATAAGCTTGGCAATTGAAAAAATTCCCTTTAATTTATGTATAACGTCTCAAAGGGAAAGAAAAATAAGAATTATCAAGGAAATTAGGAATTTCTATCATTTCTTCTGGTCGTCACAATTACTTTCTTTTTTCATGATTCGGAAGGCGTACTCTATAGTAATTGCGTTTATTCTGGTATTTTCTTCGTGTATTTTTTTGCACCCGTCAAAGAATATCTTTCAGTCGTTAATTTTATGATATATTTTAATACACATAGCTTAATCGCATGAATACAGATATCTAAGTACTTTTTAAATTATAAGTAAAAAAATATTCTCCCAGTTTTCATTAGTTCTTCTAAGTTTCAGAAAATTATCGAAATATCGTTACTAATAAGTAGGAAATGATAATGATCGCTTATGGATTCACATTCTATATCCCAAGAGGCGCTGTAGGCATCAATGAGAAACATTCTTCCGTGTTTCTTCCAATATATTTTTACCTCTATACACTTTGAAGGAGAATTTCTGTTACATTACTTTAAATTCTTATTCCTTTGAAAGTGATCGTTAACTCATTAACAACAAATGAAGTTGGGTTGTGACCTTCCGTCCCTTTCGTTACGTTGCTTTTCTTCATCAGAGGTGTCACTAAAGAGAGGTGTCAATGAAGTTGGGTTTTGACCTTCTGTCCCTTTCGTTACGTTGCTTTTCTTCATCAGAGAGGTGTCACTGAAGAGATGTGTCAATGAAGTTGATTTTTGACCTTCTGTCCCTTTCGTCACGTTGCTTTTCTTCATCAGAGAGCTGTCACTACATTGAAGACAAAAATGCCTGGTATTTTGTGCTTGCATTTTACACCTGGTAAACTCAGCGTTTTTGCCTCTTTAAGAACGCCATATTAGATATATGGATTGGCTCTTGGTGTTCAAATGAATGGATCAACTGAAGAAGTTCCATCTGGTGTATTTTGAGAGACCCAGGTCACACACACAGCAGGTATCTCCGATGACGAGTTGTTATCAGAAATACCCACCGAAGTTATGGGTAGAAATGCATGGGCAAGAAGTATGAATCTCATATAAAAGGTTTTTCCTAAGAAGGTATAGGGCCCAACACTAAGATGTATGACGATATGCCTGGACGTTAATTACCGCATTGCGAAGTATTTCATTTGGATCATAATCCAAATTTCTCCAGACAAGTTGGGTTCAGCTATACATGTCGCATTATGGAAACTGTCATTTTCGTCTTAAGGAACGAAAATACTACAGGACTAAATTTGAGACATTGCCATATAGGCTCAATCACGAAAATGGGAACCAGCTTCTTTGATAAAGACATTTTATGATAAAGCTGATTTCACAAAAAATTGTAATATTTCTTTTTTGCGAAAATGAATGGAATTTTGCAGTTTTCAATAGTTAACTCGAAATCAATGAAATGGTGATTAGTTTCCGATTGCTTAACTGTTTTGAAATGAAGGCTAGCATTCATTTCTCCTTTAAAGAGGAAAGTCATACTAACATCCCTAAACTGTTAGTTGTGTTTTTAAACAAATCACAGTCCGCTGGGAATTCTGAAAGTTACTGTTTTCAAATAGTTGAAAGTCGGGACTGAAATGATTAAAAGTGAAGTATCCATGAGGCATATACTTTTCCCATCTTATTTTTTGGTTTATATTTGAATATAAATATAAGACAACAATATATTAAAAGAAATAAAAGAATTAGAGCTTGAAAATTCATTGTCAAATAATGTTAAAATGATTCCAAATTCTACCTTACAGAGAGTACTGTTGTTACCCTCTTCATGTATCAGAAATTGGTAATAAATTAATTACCAATTTTAATTAATTTATTCCGTAGTTTACAAGCTTTATTGGTAGCCGAGAGAAAATTCAAAATCGTAAATTTCTCTTATTTACGTTCACAGCAGAGGTTTTCCTTCGCTTTGAAGCGAAAGAATATGCAAATCTCATAAATTTCAAAACGATTGAAAGATTGGACCTTCAAAAAGATGTTTATGATATCTGACAACTTAAAACCGAAATGAAATGCCATGTCTTGTATCTAAGATACGCGTTTAACTTTCTGCCTTCTTTTTGACATTCATACTCCGCTTCATTTTTAAATATACAGTCATCTTCAAAGTAACAGGTTAAGGTATGGTCAGACAGCGAGTCGAGCCTCCATTCAATTGCTTCAATTGACACCAAGAGCCCTATCGCTCAACAAACACAGGATCTGAACACTTACACTTACTGAAATCTACAAACATTAAACTTGGATGGATTAGGGCTCACGTCGGATACAGCGGTAATGAAGCGGCGGACGTACTAGCCAAGAAGGCAACACAGGAGGGAATCCCCACATACATCCCAGCGATAAGAAATCATATCAAGAGTCTGCTACAAAAAGAGTCCATCATCCGCTGGCAAAAGAATGGGACCATGGAGAAATAGGCAGGAGTGTTTACAACGTTTTGTCTAAAGTCAAGACAAATCCTACTCCATTGCAAAGTCCCGAAATAATGTTCGTCACGGGCCACGGCCAATTTCCGACATAACTTAAACAATTCAACATCAAAAATATCGATTCCTGTGTGTGCGGAAATCTGGGAAACCCCTTACTCTGTGCTACAAACTGCCTGTTTACAACCTCATACAACTTAACAAAACCGTCAGCTGACCTATAACAACTTTAGTGGCAATTCTAGGGCGAAAATCAGAAAACTCATCCACTTCATCGCGAAAAACGACACATTCTTTTTTCGGAAAGAAGGTAACAACTACTAGCCACAGACTCAATTTACCCTAGGTACTCATCTTCTCTCTTCTCCCATACATTTGGCACCACCCTCTCAAAGTCAACAACACAAAGAGAAAACCATCCAAATTTTATATACATACCTGTTTTCTTTTTTTAATGCACAGTTATATTCTTTTATTCTAAATGTCCTCTTTTTTGCATCCTTATATATCAAATGTAATTTTTCTTTCTCTGACTTTTTCAATAAAATTTCACGCATACCCAACCAGCCGACAGGGAGCCGTCCTCGCTCCGAGTTCGGGCTTACTCTGTGGTGTTATGTCATTTTCAAAGTATACCAGCTTCTATCAATCATTTTAATTGCATATTTTAACTTAATGAAATTTTATTCCAATTTAGTGGGAAATTTTGATTGCGCATACCGTAGCTCCGGCGAGCTTCTGTCCTGCTGCGCATTTAGAAACAGACTGCTTTCACTTTAGCTGGACAATGCTGATTACGTGCGCACACCTGTTCTGACGGAATATTTAATAATATTAGTTTGGGAATTCAGATTCTGGGTGACTAGCTGAGAGTAAGATAGTACACAATTTACATCTGTTTTAACTTCAAATATGATTCAATAAATATGGTTGTTGTTTGTATCGTGGATATAAATTTACGATGTATATAGATGTATATTTTAAACAATTAAACTTTAAAGATACTTAAAAAGCATTCTTTGACTGTTGGACTGTTGCAATACTTTGGAAGCCATATCAAACAGCTGCATATTTCAGACTGTCTAAAAAGCTTTGCATTCCTTGTAACCTTATTGGTTGCTTCGTTAGCTATTTTTTTAATTTTAAATTCTCCCTAAAAAGTAAAAAATAATAGCTGGAATATTTTATTTTTTAGATGTGTATTTCCTAAATTTTTAAAATGGATAAAGAAGATAATCGAAGGTGACAAATGAATTTTTACTTACGAAGAAAAGATTTGAAAGTTACGTCAAAGAACAATATGATATAGCTCTTTTCTTAAGATCTGTAATAATGCATTTGATATCTTCTTCTTCTTCTTCTTTCTAATCCTTCGGATCTGAATCAGATCAGATCCATGAGGTCGTTCGCCTTCATCACCTCCAACACGAAATCCGGTTGTTAAAGATATCCATTTCCCTCCGGTCACTAACACCTCTCCAATTATCAATATAGTGGACAACACTTCGATTATCCGAGAGAATCCATATCTCACCGAATAATTGATGTTCCGAAACAAAGTCTAAATCCATATCAATGGCGATCATTTCAGAGCGTAAAACTGAGCAATAGTCAGCATTTCTTCGTTTAAGAAAAGCCTTCCCTTGACCATGCTTAACAAAAATTCCACTACCTGTATGTCCAGCTTCATTCTTGCTGCCATCAGTGTAAATCAGAGTATTTGATATCTAAATGTGTTCTTTGTTCGTTATAACAATTTGCCATTTTTTAAATGGGTTTTAAAATCATTTTTTTAGGAGAAAGGGGTGCCTGTCACAAACACGTTTGCCATTTCGGATCGATTTGTGTGGTCAAAAGTGGTTATGCTGTATGCGAATGTCCAGCCTGTTCCGAAGAGTTCGAACCTGTTTGTGGAACGGATGGGATTTCTTACACAAATGTCTGCAAGTTGAAACAAGAAGGATGTGACCAGAAAATTGAGATCAAAGTTGCATACACCGGATTCTGCAGTAAGTGCTTATATTATTCAATTTTTAGTGGATTACATTGGTAAGATTGGAAGTGTCTACAAAGGCATGGATATTTATTCCTTGTTACCAGCATCTTACTTTTATAATTTTATTGTGTTCTTATCGGTCTTGTGTCTGAAAGGTTAGCTAGAAAAATTAATTTAGAATAATAATAAACTTTAATAAACAAATAAACAATAATAATTAGATTAATAATAAAGTTTAAGAAGAAATTTCTTCCTAAAATGAAACGGCTACATCGCCAGCTTTTGACTATCTCATCAATTTATTTAATCTGACATTTTAATGCACTTCAATAGATTCATAATACCAAGAGCATTTTGCATATGGATGATTCAAAAATCAAGTGTATTTAGTGTCGTTCAGATGTTTATTTTTTAAATTGATAACAAAAAGAATCAGATATAAGTAAGCTTCGTGATTTTTCTAGATTGCTCGATAAATGGGAAACAAATAAATTTTATTTCTAATTTTTAATCGTTACCATTAGCTAAGAGATTTCTCATCATGGTAGATTATTACAATTATCAAGAAAAACAACGT
>BGPR01035674.1:0-15858 GCA_013235015.1 Araneus ventricosus | reverse complement strand
TTGCTTTCATTACGATAACTTTCTCTTTTTTTTTCTTAAATATAATTTTTTGCATTCAATTCATGTTTTTACAAGGGTTCCATCTCGTCTATAGTGGAATAATAGATTGTCTTGACTTGAATTATGTGAACACACAAAAAAAATTAGGAAGAAAAATATATACCACTAATACTTTTCTAATTTTCAAAATAATCTTAGACGTGAAAAATAATGTAGCTTTTTAACATCTTCCTTTTGAAAGACTTAATTCATTCGATTCAAGAATCACCATTTCCATATGATACAACTATCGTTTAGTAGGAAAACTGATGCATTACTAAAACGCTTTATTTAAAACAAAGAAATAGATGAAATATCGTGATAAAGCAGGGCATGTCTATCTGTTTATACATGCAGTAACCTGTTGTCACTCATTACAAGCTAACACTAACTCACGTGTTCTGACAATAGTTGGTTTTTACACCACTAGAGCTATAGTAACTTAAAACTCAAATAGATTATTTTTACCATTGTCTATGAAATCCCCGGTGGTCTGAGTGAGGCGACTGCTTTTCGAATTCTATGAACCTGCGGTTTCGATCCTCGGCTCGGAGGAGTTAAGTTTTGTCACCATCTTGCACGAATCGTCCAAGTAAGTTCAATTAAGAATTAGAATAATTAAACAATTGAAATTAATAATGTACGTTGATTACTTAATATATAATCATCAGCCATTTCAACTCAACTCGAACAGAAGGAGAGAAAAACAGCTCGCTCAGTCGATGACGTCACTTACTTCGATGACTTAATTTTTACGGAGAAAACTTAATCTCTACGGTAAAAAACCGCCGTTGTACCTACGGATGTTTACTTTCTAACGGTTTGCACCACCAAAACTGCTAGTTTAAAACCGTAAATTTTACGGGATTTTTTTTGTGTATAAAACATTTCAAGTTGAACACAAGTTTTTAAAATATTCCACTTCCTGGTATGATTTTTATGCTTGTTGTTTCCCTATCGAACTCCTTATAAAGGACATGGTATTAAGATTTCAAGTCACAAAGATAAAATTTCTTTATGTTGCGTCACCAAAAATCAATTTCATGCGGAATTTAGAAAATGCTGGAACTGTTTTTTCGAATAAACTTCTGATAAGGTATTTAAATTTTTCTGAAATCAAGTTTCATTTTATGCGCAAATCTTGAGCCAAAACTAACGATATATTCAACACTTGCACATTCACCTCTATAAAAATGCAAGACATATCATCACCACCCGCAAGTCAAACACTGAGGGGAAGAAACGAATGAAAAAAGAAAAGAACCACCACCCCTTTCTCCCCAATTCCTGTGTTTCGAATGAAAGGTACTTAAAAAGGATTGCAGGCATCCTCTCCCCCCTCCTTCAATTCGAATCGATATCGGTTGAAAGCCAGGCGAACCCCCACCAGCTAGCGTATGAGATCAATTTAATAGATTAAGCACTTTATGAAATAGAATTCGAGCAGCGTGGAGAGCTCACAGCAAAACATATTTTTTCTGTCTTCCGTCTAAGTCTGCTTCTTTCACGAATGCGATTGGAAACGTGGCGGGTAATGATTGGTTGAGGCGCGTGACAGTTGTTCTATAGAATGGAACGTGAAAGGAAATCATAGGGATGGAGAGAAAGTTATAAAAGGGAGGTGGTTTAATATTTTTTTTTTTTTGCAGGATGTTTTTTTTCTGGGAGCAGACGTGTTGAGCGGAATGCGTATGCAGGTTGTTGGGGTTAGGTTTCTTGATTCAACAGATTTTTGTGGAATAAAATAAGGTTCTACTCTTTTACAGCAACACGTAACTTCTATCGTATGACGAAAAATAGAATTTGAACCGACGGTTTTAAACCGTTTATGGCTGGAGCGGAAAACGGTAAAAAACCGTTTTGTGAACAAAACATCTTTAAACCGTCAAATATACGGAAAAAGTCCTGGAAAAAAAACGGATATTTTTTACAGTGTAGTAGACAAAACTCAAAATTTTCAGATTTCCTTAAAAGTCATGTACTATTTTATTTTATATTTATTCATTAATATTTAGTAATAGTAATAATATTACTAATAATATTTCCTTCGTAAACTTTATGAAAACAGCCATAGAAAGTTCAATTGGAAAGGAATTTATATCAATATTGCTTCCACTCTAATAATAGCGATAAAAGGACAAGAATCTCTGAGAAAAACACATTTAAATTTATAGTAGCAATTATGATAAAAAATATTACGCTTAAACATATACTCCTATTTTTTTATAAAAGAATTAGAACATTTTTTTGTGAGATTTAAAATCAAGAAAATGTATTCTATTCCAAAGATGAATATTTTCAATTACCTTATCAAAACAATGGCTCGTAAACACCTTAAACTATAAAGTAACTGAACTACAAGTATATGAAATAGTTCTAGTTAAGATTTTCGAATATTGAGCTGAATAAAAATAACTAGTTATTCACTCTGTAGCTTTCCATTTACTTTCAACTTGATTTGAGCTGAATAAAGTTTGCTGTATTTAAATCACTAGACGCATCGAGCAAACTCTTATAAATTAATTCCGAATAAAAAATTACTGTATTTAAATCATTACTTCTCCACTGTATATAAGATATTCGGTAAATCAAACGAATTATAAATAATTCCATTTAAATCCACGGATAGTTATAAATATTTAACAAACTTTCAGCTTCCTTTTGTCTTGATGCTCAGAAAAAATATTTAAATTAGATGATATGTAAAATCGCGTCGCTTTGTTACGGTAAATGCAAACATACATATAAACTTTCATCCACGTGAACGTCGACGCTTTACAAATATTATAAATTCGTTGCAAAAGTCATTTTATATTTAAAGTCATCGCATTAAATCTTTTCAAGAAAGAAATGAAGTTACGGCTTTTATGCTGAAGAAAACCTGGGAATGTTTTAGTTCTATGCACGATAATTTAATGGAACTTTACGACTGTATACATTTAAATTCTTTTATTTGATTTAAATATGCTATTGTTTTAAATTTACAATGGAACATTCTCTTATCTAAAGAATTTGTTGAACTATTTGTTTAAACATTGTTGTCCACTATTTTTGTGTTGCTTGCTACAATTGACTAAAAGAGAAGAATTCATTGTGCAGAATTTTATTTAGAACTTTGTTAGGTGAAATGAATTCTGGAATTCAAATCTGTTACTAATCGCGACGAAGGTTTAATAAGTTGTTAAAGATATCTTATACAGTAGATTCCGCTTAATGTTATCGCTATTAATGTTACAATTCGCTTTATATTATCAAAAACCTCTGGCCCCGAACCAACGTATTCAAATCCACACACTATGTACACTAAATGTACGTACTAATAACTGTCTTTAATACTACAGTAGACTCCGCTTAATGTGATCGCGGTTAATGTTATCTTTCGCTTTATGTTATCAAAAACCTCTGGTCCCGAACCAACGTATTCAAATCCACACACTATGTACACTAAATGTACGTACTAATAACTGTCTTTAATACTACAGTAGACTCCGCTTAATGTGATCGCGGTTAATGTTATCTTTCGCCTTTATGTTATCAAAACCTCTGCCCCGACCAACGTATTCAAAGTACACTCGTGTACACTAAATGTACATGTACTAATAACTGTCTTTAATACTACAGTAGACTCCTGCATCGTGATCGGTTAATGTTATCTTCGCTTTTATGTTATCAAAAACCTCTGGCCCTGAACTAACGTATTCAAATTAACACACTGTGTACACTAAAGTACGTACTATAACTAACTGTCTTTATTACACAGTAGACTCCGCTTAATGTGATCGTGGTTAATGTTATCTTTCGCTTCATGTTATCAAAACAACCTCTGGCCCCGGAACCAACGTGTATTCAAATGTACACACTGTGTACATCAAATGTACGTACTAATAACTGTTCTTAATACTACAGTAGACTCCGCTTAATGTGATCGCGGTTAATGTTATCTTTCGCTTTATGTTATCAAAACCTCTGCCCCGGACCAACGTATTCAAATGTACATTAACTTGTAACTAAATGTACGTACTAATAACTGTCTTTAATACTACAGTAGACCTGCTTAATGTGATCGCGGTTAATGTTATCTTTCGCTTTATGTTACAAAACCTCTGGCCCCGAACCAACGTATTCATTCAAATGTACACACTGTGTACACTAAATGTACGTACTAATAACTGTCTTTAATACTACAGTAGACTCCGCTTAATGTGATCGCGGTTAATGTTATCTTTCGCTTTATGTTATCAAAAACCTCTGGCCCCGAACCAACGTATTCAAATGTACACACTGTGTACACTAAATGTACGTACTAATAACTGTCTTTAATACTACAGTAGCTCCGCTTAATGTGATCGCGGTTAATGTTATCTGCTTATGTTATCAAAAAACCTCTGGCCCCGAACCAACGTATTCTGTGGCCACACTGTGTACACTAAATGTACGTACAATAACTGTCTTTACTACTCAGAGACTCCGCTAATGTGATCGCGGTTAATGTTATCTTTTCGCTTTATGTTATCAAAACCTCTGGCCCGACCAACGTATTCAAATGTACACACTGTGTACACTAAATGTACATGTACTAATAACTGTCTTTAATACTACGTAGACTCCGCTTAATGTGAGTCGCGGTTAATGTTATCTTTCGCTTTATGTTATCAAAACCTCTGGCCCCGAACAACGTATTCAAATGTACACACTGTGTACACTAAATGTGTACGTACTAATAACTCACTTTTACACGTAGACTCCGCTTAATGTGATCGCGGTTAATGTATCTTTCGTTCATGTTATCAAAACCTCTGGCCCCTGAACCAACGTATTCAAATGTACACACTTTACACTAAATGTACGTACTAATAACTGTCTTTAATACTACAGTAGACTCCGCTTAATGTGATCGCGGTTAATGTTATCTTTCGCTTTATTTATCAAAAACCTCTGGCCCGGACCAACGTATTCAAATGTACACACTGTGTACACTAAATGTAATGCATACAATAACTGTCTTAATACTACAGTAGACTCCGCTTAATGTGATCGCGGTTAATGTTATCTTTCGCTTTATGTTATCAAAAACCTCTGGCCCCGAACCAACGTATTCAAATGTACACACTGTGTACACTAAATGTACGTACTAATAACTGTCTTTAATACCAGTAGACCTTCCATCGTGATCGCGGTACGTTATCTTTCGCTTTATGTTATCAAAAACCTCTGGCCCCGAACCAACGTATTCAAATGTACACACTGTGTACACTAAATGTACGTACTAATAACTGTCTTTAATACTACAGTAGACTCCGCTTAATGTGATGCGTTAATGTTATTCGCTTTATGTTATCAAAAACCTCTGGCCCCGAACCAACGTATTCAAATACCACTGTGTCACTAAATGTAATGTACTAACTGTCTTTAATACTACAGGTAGACTCCGCTTAATGTGATCGTCGGTTAATGCTATCTTTCGCTTTATGTTATCAAAACCCTGGCCCCGACCAACGTATTCAAATGTACACACTGTGTACACTAAATGTACGTACTAATAACTGTCTTTAATACTACGCAGATCCGCTTAATGTGATCGCGGTTAATGTTATCTTTCGCTTTATGTTATCAAAACCTCTGGCCCTGAACAACGTATTCAAATGTACACACTGTGTACACTTAAATGTACGTACTAATAAGCTCTTAATACCTACAGTAGACTCCGCTTAATCGTGATCGCGGTTAATGTTATCTTTCGCTTCATGTTAGTCAAAACCCTGGCCCTGAACCAACGTATTCAAATGTACACACGTGTACACTAAATGTACGTACTAATAACTGTCTTTAATACTACAGGGTAGACCTGCTTAATGTGATCGCGGTTAATGCTATCTTTCGCTTTATGTTATCAAAAACCTCTGGCCCCTGACCAACGTATTCAACAAAGTACACAATTTGTACACTAAATGTACGTACTAATAACTGCTCTTACATACAGTAGACCTGCACATGTGACTGCGGTTAATGTTATCTTTCATGTTATCAAAAAACCTCCTCTGGCTCCCGAACCATAACGTATTCAAAGTACACACTTGTACACTAAATGTACGTACTTAACTGTCTTAATACACAGTAGACCCGCTAATGTGATCGCGGTAATGTTATCTTTCGCTTTATGTTATCAAAACCTCTGCCCTTGAACCAACGTATTCAAATGTACACACTGTGTACACTAAATGTACGTCTAATAACTGTCTTTAATACTACAGTAGACTCCGCCATGTGATCGCGGTTAATGCTATTCTTTCCTTTATGTTATCAAAACCTCTGGCCCCAGAACCAACGTATTACAAATGTACACACTGTGTACACTAAATGTAAGTACTAATAACTGTCTTCTTAATACTGGTAGACTCCGCTTAATGTGATCGCGGTTAATGTTATTCGCTTTATTATCAAAACCTCTGCCGAACCAACGTATTCAAATGTACACACTGTGTAACACTAAAATGTACGTACTTAACTGTCTTTAATACTACAGTAGACTCCGCTTAATGTGATCGCGGTTAATGTTATCTTTCGCTTTATGTTATCAAAAAACCTTCTGGCCCTGAACCAACGTATTCAAATGTACACACTGTGTACACTAAATGTAGTACTAATAACTGTCTTTAATACTACAGTAGACTCCGCTTAATGTGATCGCGGTTAATGTTATCTTTCCTTTATGTTATCAAAACCTCTGGCCCCGAACCAACGTATTCAAATGCTACAACTGTGTACACTAAATGTACGTACTAATAACTGTCTTTATAATACTACAGTAGACTCCGCTTAATGTGATCGCGGTTAATGTATCTTTCGCTTTATGTTATCAAAACCTCTGGCGACCAACGTGGTATTCAAATACACTGTGTACACTAAATGTCGTACTAATAACTGTCTTTAATACTACAGTAGACTCCGCTAATGTGATCGCGGTCCCAGATAGCTTTTAGTTTGCAAGCAAGCTTGCACAATATCATGACAAGAGTGCCAAGTTTGCGCAGCTAAATTTGTCACTGACAAGTGTAAGCTAGCAGTAAGCTTTGCAGCAAGTTAACGAAAGTCCGAAGTCACTCAGCATGAAACGAACTTGTAGTCAACGCTTGCTGTCGTGTCAAACTCATATTGCAAACTCATAGCAAAACAGAACACGAACACAACCTCAGGGATAGAACTCAAGCGACCTCCCGGTCCTCCGGAAGGGGACGCCAACCGTTGAGCAAGCTGAACTCTGAGAGGAGAGGGATAGATTTCAGCAAAACATCGTTCGATGCGATTCGTATACGATTTATTTTAAACTATTTCTGGTTTCATTAATTTTTTGAGTTGAGAACACGATTTGAAGTTCAGAGAGAGATTTTCGCTAATAACTACGTTTCTAGTAGAATAAATTATGAAATTAGAGTTCAAAAGTAATTCTTTAAATGGGACAAAATGTCTAGTTATTATTTTTCAACAAACACCGACTGTTTTAGATTTAATTTTGTTTATAAACGTTAAAATTTCAAAAAAAAAATAAAAAAAAGAAAAAAGGCGATATAGTTTTCTTTAAAGTGAGAGTGATATATTTAGTAAAAGATGTGAAAATGCTTCAAAAAAATTTTTTTATAAAAAGTTATTTTTCTTACAAATTATCATTGATTTATTGAATTAATAAAAAAGAAATACGGTCTAGAGATGCTATTAAAAATGGGATGTTTTAAAACAGAGACAAAGATAATTATCTCTTTATTGTGCTATTCTTGCAGGAAGCTTGTTTTGCATACTTGCTGCAAGTTTGATTTGAAAGAGGGTGGGCTATTTGTCACATCGAACTTGTTACAAGTTCGATTCAAGTTTGACGCGTCAAATTTTGCCATGACAAGTCAAAATCAAACTTGCTGCAAACTTACGTGCTATCTGGGGTTAATGTTATCTTTCGCTTTATGTTATCAAAAACCTCTGGCCCCGAACCAACGTATTCAAATGTACACACTGTGTACACTAAATGTACGTACTAATAACTGTCTTTAATACTACAGTAGACTCCGCTTAATGTGATCGCGGTTAATGTTATCTTTCGCTTTATGTTATCAAAAACCTCTGGCCCCGAACCAACGTATTCAAATGTACACACAGTGTACACTAAATGTACGTACTAATAACTCTCTTTAATACTACAGTAGACTCCGCTTAATGCGATCGCGGTTAATGTTACAATTCGCTTTATGTCATCAAAAACGTCTAGTCCCGAACTAATGTATTCAAATGTACACAAAATTATTCGTTTAGTGCGATCACTACATCGCTTAATGTTATCAGTTTTGAAGTAGAGAATTGACCGATCCCTCATTTTCAACCAGCGTTAGCGATTGACGTTCGTAGTATATGTCGCTCGACTTGTAAGGAAACATCTGGGGCCACTTTCCCCCACACATCCCAAGGATTTTCGGGTTTATTTTTCATGGCCTCTCTTTGCAGGTCGTCCATTTAGCGGGCAGGGACGTGATCGTCGGTAATTGTCTTTGAACCTCCTGAAGGTATGCAAAAGGGAGAGTATGAAGAATCGATGTCCATTGACGAGGACATTCCAGTAGTTGCCACACTAACATATTTGGAAATTTGACAAGCTGTTTGTGAACAATGGGGTAAACATGCAGCTCATGATGAATAACAATGCAGCAGTGACAGTAGATGCAGCTCATGGTTAAGTTTACTACACAGCCATGCAATCACATGAACTGACAACATCGCTTATGCACTTAAGAGTTTTATCTACATTTGTGATCAGATATTTCGAAAAAATATATTTGAGTTTATTTCACATTCTCATGTCGCGTAAGGAACAAATATTAGCTGAAAAAACTTTAAAAATTACGAGAACTCAACATTCTTGAAAATAAAGTATGAAAAAATGGCTGGAATATTTCGGTAGATATTAAAATTTTTCTGAGAATTTGATATACTGTTCGGAGTTTTACTATTTCGTGAAACAGTTTATATATTGGCCTTTTGCGAGGAGGGTATAAAAGGGCTTTTTATAGTTATGAGAAAATGTAGTAAAATGAGGTTTTATAGGTCTGTAATATTTTACCGAAAAGTTCTGTCGTAACTTTCCGAACATTTGTTTTTAATATTTAACCAAAGATGGGGACTTCAGAGATCTGGTCTTTAGAGATTCATAAAAATTGCCATATTTAAAATATATATAAGGCGTTTTTTAATAACGCACAGTAGAAAGGCTTCATTTTGACAGTCTATAAATCTTCAAAAGATTGAATTTGTTTCGTTTTTCACGCGATTTTGGATCTTGCATCTATACGAAATAGACTAAGAAATTCTTCATTGTTGGATAGTTATTCCTCTCATTGTTTTAACTCATAGATTTCGCATGTATTAAATGTCCAAATATTCTTAATAAATAGATATTCTGGTGGAGGAACAAAAACTGGGCTTTCATTCCTTTTATTTGTGATGTGTGTGAAATGATTTGTGGTTCATTTCTACCTCTCACAGACATATTGTGTTATACCCTCATCTCTATTAATAATAAAAGAAAAAGTCTGTGTGTGTCTGTTGGCGGTCTACAGAACAGACCGTTGAACTTAGAGCTGCCAAATTTGGTACAGGAGAGTGGGAATGTACACCTCGGAGCCATTGTTTCAATTTTTTACTCAAATTTTAATTATATAAAAATTAAACAAATTTTGAACGTTTTCGGCCATATTTTCGGAAATAACTTCCGAAAGAACTATTGCATGAAAATGATTTTTATACCGCTTTAAAGTGCAAAGAATTACCTTTCCAATGATATTAGTATGAGTACTGTGTGATAATTACTTTAAATTGTACAAGGTTTTAAATTTTCATTAACTGCGGTCAAGGTCTATCCAGGAGACCGTTTCACTTTTCGATCAAAGGTAGGGAGGACGCCGATAAGCGGTCATTTGTCAACAATGAGCCATTGTTGGTTATTTGCGGTTAGAAGGACAGGATTTAAGAAGCTCATCTCACAATCAATAGGAAAATAGCTGTTGAAGCAACAGGAATGGTTTTCTGAATTAAGTATAAAATCTTTTAACGATCAAGATAAAGGTGATATTTTAAATTAATTGCAATTGATTAATTTCCGTCCAAATTTTTTTGTACACTTCTTCCGTAATGCAGAAAAAATTATTCAAATGTAATTACTTTCTAAATGTATTACACAAAATGACTGACTAAAATGTTGACATAAAATGCAGATCATTACTTTTTACAGTTTGTAATACGAATAAAAGATCTGTTTTGTTTATAAGGAATGAGAAAGTAAAGTCGGATACGAAAAGAACGCGCGTTAAATGTCTATCGCAATTTGAAGTTAAAAATTACTTTGTTAAGGGAAACAGGATTATAAAATTACGCATGAGAGATTCATTTGAAATTATATTCCCGGCGAACAAGCTGGTCGCCGAAGGCGTCTAGTTAACAATAAAACTAGCCATAGTTTCACTCCTAACATTTCAGGACAGGGGTATAAATATTGTTGCAAAAGTCTTACTGTGGGTGTATGGCGTAAACAGTCCAACCCGCAGGATAATGGTGAATGAAGGTTCATTTACAAATATGCAGGAAAACACGTAGCACAGGTACAGGAAATAATAGTTCTTGCACAGATTAGCAATGTAAACAGACAACAATTCGCAGGTAATAACAGTTCAGCACTTTGCTATCTAACAACACAAACAGTCAGCAAATAACTAATAACTAGTAGACAATAACTACACTTTCAATAGCGCTCAGCTCACCAGCTTACTAGCTCGCACTGCGGGTAGAAATCCAAAGGCGTCGCGCTCCAAGGCGATCCAGTCGATCAAGACAACCCGTCATCCACTCATCACTCTTTCAGCACTCCCCCATCAGCCACCCCATCAGCACTCTTTATATAGTCTATCACGGCAGGCAGTGACGTCACATGGAATCTTCTAGTACATTCAAGCGTATCTTCTCTTCTAATGGAAATATCGCGAAGATTGCAGCATCTTTGAGATCCCATATTTCGTCGCCAAGATGGTCGCCAAGGTCAGGGAACCAGACGTGGCTGCTCCTAGTCATCCCATACTTATCCCTGTAAAAATCTCTTCCCAACCATAAGACTCACATTGCTGGGAAGCGACTTTCTATGTTTGTAACAATATATCTACAGAGTCATTACAGAGTAAAAGAAAATTTCTGCTCAGTTCGTTTAGTCATATTAACAATTTTAAGTCAATTTAGTTTATATACATTAACGTTCCTTTTTGAAATAACCTGAAAGCTATTTTGACGTGTTAATGCTGATAGGAGGGCATACTACAGTCGACGCTCGTTATAACGACCACACATTTAAAGACCATTCCATTATAACGACCAGTGATAAAATCCCCAACTGTGTTTCCCTATGCACTATGTTATTTTACTTCTGGTATAACGACCGTACAGTGTCGTCTAATCCCAATACAACGCCCGATTTCAGCGAACACTCTTCCCGGTATTTTTCCAAAAAGAACATGTTTCTAAACGTAAATGACATTGATTATTGTATTGCCAAGCTTCGTAGATGTAGAGTCTTCAGTGTTACAGTTCAACTTTGACGGGGGAGAATTACCACTCACCACAGCGCGGAAATTAGAATAGCCTAGAATTTAAAAAAAATGTTTCAAGTGCTATTGAGACTTTAAAATGTTTTTTTGAAAGGGAGAACGTTATTTATCATCTTTAACTGAAATGGTAAATTATGTTCTGCAAAAAGCACATATGCAGAAACGACAACCATTTTCTGATTTTTTTCTTTAGAAAAGAAATGTTTTGTAAGTATATAACACCCTTTATTTTCTACTTTAAAATCTGTTTTAGAAATATATTTTTAATTGATAAAATTTTATTTTTAATACCAATGATAAAAAATAAGTTGAGCATTTAGTTGGAATTTCTTTAAAAATCGCCTATTTATACTGAACTGCTGAGCGTGTGTGTGTACAGTTTTTAATTATATCCACTATAGAGACCACTCGTTATAAAGACCTTTTGCTGTGGGACGCAGTGTTTCGTTATAACGAGCATCGACTGTATCTATAAATTGCGACAAGCGAGTTGCATGACGAAAAAATTACTGAAAACGCTATGCATTGCAGACCATTGGACCCTGAGCTACCAAATTTGGCGCGTAGTTACTGCTTAGTGATAGACGCTAACTAAAAACAAATGTTTTAAAGATTTAATTAAGATTATTCTTTTCAATTTTTTAAAATTTGTTTTGAAGTTACAATTTTTTCTGTAATATGAGAGCAAAACTATTGATGTGACATTTGCCGTTAGTTAATCTCTGTACAAAATAATATTCTGTATTAACCAAAGACGAGCATTAAGTTTCCTTACATATCAAACTAGCACTGGAGAAGCTACATCCCTTAGAGGAACGTGTTCGAAAGTCAGCAAAAGATATATTGATCCACAAATCCCCCTTTAGGTATTACACGTCTCACCGTCTTTATTTCTCAACCGCTACCTCTAGATCACCAAACACTCCAAATCCAGTACACACACACACCGAATAGAAACGGAATCAACCCAACCGATACCTTCCCAAGGCAACTTATTGTATTGCAGAGGATTTGTGTCCATCGGCAAATGCATTTCCCACAATGCATCGGAATTTTCTGGGCGCATATCATGCAGCCCATCCTCTTTTCTGAGGAGCCGGAAATGACATGATCCTCTCGGTGGATTTAGGGGAGGAAGCAATCTTTTCCCATCCATTCATGTGGGCGAGGATAGATACATTTAGCCCGCGGGTCACGCAGCTGAGGGGGGTAGGCACCGGGGCACGTGACCATTTTTTGCGAGGACAGTACTCCAGCAGGATGGACATGTGACGTTAAAACCCCCTTGTCATGATTGCATCGGTAATGAGGTTCGCTGTAAAACCGGGATGTGGGTCTTAGTGTGGTTTTGCGGAATTATGGGATTGTTTGGGGCTTATGATATTTAAGGTTGGTGTTTGATGAGGCTGAAGTGTCCGCTTTTCTAATATAGCCAATTTTAGGGACTTGTTTTATATGCGTGGTTTGCGGAAGTAACTGAATAACGTGATGCTTCAATCCATAATTTTTGCTTCATAAATGAGAGTTTTGTGGTCGTATTATTTAGGAAATCATTAAATGCAGTCTGCAAAGTACATACTTATTAGGATATTTTTGATTTAAACAGACAGTCTGAGGCTGCTAAACTTTTATACTTCAGAAAATATTAACTTTAAAATATCTACTACATCACTGAGAACTTAAGTCAAGAATACGTAAAAAGCTACGAGTGACCGCATCACAAAGAAATGGCACAATAACGAGCAGAATTCCATAAATTTAAGCAACTGTTGTTTTAAATAAATGTGTTTCGTTACACAGAATATGGATAGTTGGTGCTTAAAATTAAGTTTTGTTCAAATACTTAAAAATACTAGCAGGTCATATTTTAAATTTCTTTAACTGGGTGAAATGGCACATATAGAAATTTCTTCTTTATAAATTCTTCATTTTTTCTCAGTAAATTTAAATTCAAATCGATATTTTTTCTGTGGAACGCTATTATTTTATTACAAGCTTATTTCTTATACTATATAACAAAGAATTCCAGATAGTGTCTGAAATGTCTTTATATATTACATTTCATAAGATTTTTTATCGATTCAGATTATAAATGAATTAAATTTATTCATCAAAAATTCAGAAAAGGGCAAAAATTTGCCGTAGATACAGTTTCCTCGAACATTCATCGCAACATTTTTAATCTATAAATTTTGACAGTGTATGTTTATTTTGAAATAATAAAAATCTGTTAATGTAAACAATTAATGTATTTTTTGGATCGATAAAATTTAAGACACCAGACCTTGATTTTGTGATAGTGCGTGCTTTTGAACCTGGGACCTTTGCGTCCGGAGTCCCGAATCTTAACCACTAGACAAAAGGATTTCCCCGTGTCCAGAGGTAGATACTGACTTATATACATCATATAAGATGGCGCAGCACGGCGCGCTTCAGGAGCAACCCCCAGCTTGTTTGAAATGATCTCAATATCAAGGAAGCGATAATTGTACTGCGTGCATATTGCGCAGATTGCTGCCCCGATTGTTTATGCACAGGCAGGTGCAGGCTTTGTGCTATGTAATGCGCCATAGACTTTGTGCTGTGAAATGCCTCACAGACTTTGATTCGGGAGATCTGCGTTGCTGTAGGAGTTGTAGTGCTGCCATCTCGTGAATGTAGCAGAAGATGGAATTGATGTGATATTTTGGTGCTGCCATCTATTAGTGGGACTGAAAGTCGGTGTTGAATGTACTTCGTCCGGTAGTCACCATTGCGGCAGTGAGTGCTTTTGAACCTGGGACCTTTGCGTCTGGAGTCTCGAATCTTAACCACTAAACAAAAAGGAATTCCCCGTGTCCGGAGGTAGATACTGACTTATATACATCATATAAGATGGCGCAGCACGGTGCACTACAATTCTAACGGAATCCATTTCATGAAACTTAAGTTCCATAACTCAAGGCCATCTACAGTCGATGAGTTCAGAGCAGCCATTGGAATGAAATGCGCCCAAATACATATTGTTATGATAAATAGCGCTTTTATTTTCATCAGTTTGAACTATTAGAAATTCTGAAAATATGTTCGACAGCATGGAAGTGAATTTCATCTAGCCATCCTAAAGTATTAACATTTTATGCAGATTTTATGTCTTCACACAGTACACGCACAATGGATAACAATATATTAAACATATTGTGACAAATTCGACTTCTGGGTGTACGTGAATGCAGTCCAATAAGCAGGATTACAAAAATAAAGCTCTTTATTTTACAGGTATTCTAAGCAAAGAAACGTAACACAAATATTAAAACAGCACTTGTCAAAATTCACAACAGAGATTACCATTAAATCTCAACACAGCTCTCAAAGGTTTCTTATTAGCTCACCAGCTTGCTTGCAGATCAAACTCCAACTGACCCTTCTTGGCTGGAGAGCTTGCCCTTATACTTTTCAACAGGAAGTGACTTCATTACGTAGGAAGTGACGCAATCTCTAGAAAGTTCATGCAACCAGTAGAAATAGGTTGAAAGTTCGAGGTCCTTCTAGAGAATTCCTTTTGTCGCCAAAGTCGCCAAATTTGTCGCCAAAGTCGCCAAATTTGTCGCCAAGTTTGCCGCCAAGATTAGCATCTCAGGGAAACGATTTTATAGCTTTGTAACAACCTTCTTCTTTCAACTAATGGCTTATATTGTACAAAACTAATTTCGAAATGGGAAAAATGATAGCGATGCAAATATGAGTCTTTGCGCAGTGTAGAGTTAAAGCTCTACTTTTGGAATAGTTACAGTTTAAAAATGGTGTAGTTTGTCGATGTATACTGCTAACACTTCATGCAAAGGTGAGCAACGCTATATACCAATATAATGAAACTTGCAGCTCCTGAAAAGCTTGTTGAAATTAAATAGTTCATCAATAAACACTAACAAAAAACAAGTTTTTATTTTCCCTTCTGAAAAAACTTTCACGATCTTCTTTATTTTTCATTTTATTCAGAAAAATTCAATAAAACTGACGAAGTACCCAATTTAATTTTTCTCCTCTGAATTGCCATCAAGCTTCGCTCTTTATATTTTACATACTTCAGAATCATTGCCAAGAAAATTATCATCGATACTGGGGAGAAAAAAAGGAATCGATTTCTTCTGTCCAACAAAATGGAGTCGATACACAAAGTAGATAAGTGGCTGACGGTTTGAATACCATTGTT
>BGPR01035673.1:0-10298 GCA_013235015.1 Araneus ventricosus | reverse complement strand
CCCAACCGAGGGTACCAGAATAGACCCCCTAAGTCTCTGCGTTTTCAGATCTGAATATCATCTTAATTACCTAAAAATTATCCGTGAAAAATTTCGAATCTTTTCTTAAAAGAAAAAATATCACTAGATTATGACTAGAAAATATTGAATTTGGAAATATTCTTTGACAGATAAAATAGTTGATCATTTCCTTAAAATCAAAACTGTTTTTTTCCATCAAGTTCTTTTATTTTCACATTCATGTGCAGTGGCGTAGATGAAGGGGGCGGAGGGGGCGGTCCACCCTGTCGAAAGGGGCGGCAAAATCATACATAATAAAATAATACCGCTACTTTCGTTTCTTTCTCATCGGTCAAAATCCACTGATCTGTACAAAATTTAATTTTTTCAAGACTTACAACTGAGCAACACTGAAGAACATCTACACAGTCTTCCACTACGTGTATTTTACATTCCATCCTAGCGAAATACCATTTTGTTTTCCATATTAAACTTTTTAGAATCGCAGAAGTCGGAGCCTCTGAAAAATAAAATGGCACACAAATAAAAAAAACGCCCCGCAATGAAAGATTATATCCTTGCTCCTCATTGGCTGAATTGTGGTTTTCTCAGCGATAGTGATTCTTTATAAGGCATTCTGATTCGTCAGAATAATGGAAATTTTATAACTTTAATTTCTTTGTATTAATTAATTTTCGTCGATCCGATGTAGAACATTGAATTATAATTTCTTTTATTTCATATTCTTTTCTTTGTTCAGTTTCAAAGTTTTCCCTGCAACCTAATAATATTACTCGAACGATAGCGAGGCATGTCCTGCGGCCTTTCCAAAAACTTGATCTGACAGCGCTTTTCAGTTGAATGCCAAGTGTGACGTTTCTGTGACCTTCACTCAATCACAATTATTTAAAAAAATCAATAACAAGGGATATGTAAGGAACCTAGACACCTCAGATACAAAAAATTTTTATTAATGGTTCAGAATACTGCATTAGTAAGCAGAATTTAATTAAGAATTATGGTATGGCAATGGCTATAAAAGTGTAAACTGAATTGAAGAGAATATTTTTCAGAAGTAAACAAACTGTTCTTGTGTTAGATTTAAATTACGGTTTGATTCTAACATTTTTCTTTATTCTTTAATATAATTATAAAGCTTCAAAAGTAAATATTCTAGAGAAACATGTTTAATTTAGTTGAAATGAAAGATACTGTACGCATCCCCCCTTGGAAATTTCACAAACCTTTAGTTGATGCAATATCGGATGAATTGCGGCTAAAGTTTGCAAACAAGGTTTGGTTTCTTTTTTGAACTTTATTATATTGCAATTTTTTAAAGCTTTCACTGAGTGTATCTTTTTTCAGATTGTTAAAGACGTTGGTCTTTGCATCGCCTTGTATGAAATTTCCAAATTGGAAGATTCCTATATATTTCCCGGGGATGGTGCCTCGCATACTGGTGGTAAGATATATAAAAGATCTCATGTAAAATTCCATGTGCAAATTTTGTATTTTACATTAATATAGTACTATTAATCAATTTAACCCCTTATCTGTTTTCTCCACGCTTCACTCATGCATTGAATTAGGGCATTTTTAAACTTTTAATCTAGAAGTCATTCATTCGTAGACTTAATAATTTGATAGAAAAATGACGAATAACCCTTTAACATCTCATGTGCTCTATAGACAATTGGTTGAACCAATACAACTGTACATTCCCAAAACAGAAGAGAGTCATGTAATCAGATAGGATAAAAAACAAAACAATTATAGGGTTAAAGTCAATACCAAGTTCGAACAAAATGGATCATAAATTTTAAAATTTGTGGTATCAGAGTTTGAGCACCAAAACATAATTTACACAACAATTTATGAATTGTTTTCTGTCCGTATTTTCTATATCCTGTGTTATTTTGATTTCATTGGCCTCAAAATGTAATCATATTTTCTTAAATCTTCAGATAATGCAGAATTTAAATTAACACTCTTTGAAAAAATGAACTCTTTGGTAATTTTTCAATAAAATTACAACTTACAAGAAAACAAAAGGTGTGCAGTTAAAAAATGGATTTTAGAAAATGGTATAAATTTTAGTTTTAATAGAGAGTGAAGTTAACACATTTGTGAAATATGTTGTTGATTTTTAATGTTCATTGGAATCATGTGATACGAAAACTATGTAACCTTACTTTTCGTTCTTTTTGATCTAACATTTGATGGCTTTAGTGTCCTTTTATTGTTTTTTTTTTGCTTTGACTTGTTCCACTTCCAATTTATGAGGTCTGAACATCTTTCTGAGCTATTCCTGTAATTCAATATAATAATATCATTGATTTAAACAGTCCAATTTAGGCAACTGTTTGTAGTCCAATCTAGGCAACTTTTGGACAACAACAACAACAACAAAAAAAAATCCTCTAACCTTAGTTGGGAACTATTTTTAAAAAATTATGATAGTTAATTGTAGCCAAACAAATTCCTCTCTCATGATATGACAGCATAATTTCCTAATTACTTTAAAACAGCACAAGGACTTTTTGTCTTTTGTTAAAACAAACGGTTGATGATATCTGAATCTAAACACTTCTTCTTTAAATGTAACCATGGAGTAATTTCTCTTAAAAATTATTCGATACACTACATTTACATCATTGCAGCATAATTTGCCTATTTTATTGCCAAAATATTTAATAAAATTGGAGTTCTGATATTGGTCCAATCTAGGCACTGACAACTCTCCCCTATATAAATATAATGTAAAAGATTCTATTAAGTGTAGAGTAGATATTTTAAAGGAGCCTGCAGAATTTAAAACCAGAAATCAATTTATTTTTGTCTTGAGATATTATTAGAAATAGTTTAAAGTAGTAACTTCAGAAGCTGTTTTATAATAGTCCAAGCCATGGCCATGGTTGAAATCTTTCATACAAAGGTGGCACACGTTTCCCGGCACCGTCCCACCCCCCCCCCAAAGGGGGGGGGGTGAGAACCCTTCCTTTCCGGTTTTATGCCTTTGAAATGGGACATCCCAGGAAAAGAGTTTAGTCGGCAACTTTATGGATTTGGGGATGATAAGCCTTAAGAAAGTTTTATCTCGGGTAGTTAAGGTTACAGTCATTAGATTTTGAAAGGCAACTCATAAATTAAAGTAATTTAGTTGGTAAATGTAGAGTTTACAGTACCCACCTGTTTCTCGCCAATTTTTCTTGCCACAATTTCATGTGCCGTCACCAAATACTGTTTTGGATGTGCAGTTCGCTTTTTATTGCTCTCTTGTGCATGTGTCACCTGAAAACGAGAGGTTGAGCATGCAAGGCGTGCGGCATTTTAAATGTGTACTGGGCAAATTTTTTTAATTTAAAAAACATCAGTGGCTTCACTTTCAGTATAATAGGAAACTAGTAGTTTCGCTTTTTCATTGAATGTTAGGAATCTAGGTTTTCAAAAAAAATTCCCAAAAGTAGAATTTCCGCACACAGTGCCTGCGGCATTTCAAGTGTGTACTGAACAAATTTTTTAACTTAAAAAATATCAGCGGCTTCGCTTTCAGCATAGTGGAATACTCTTAGCTTCGCTTATTCATTGAGAAACGAAATACACAGAATAACATACAAGGTACTGAACTGATATTCCATCCGAAGAATTCCAAACGAAGTTTTATTCAAATTCGAATTTATTGACCAATTGCATTGAAGAGTCGAACAAAACAGTCCAATAGAAACGTGGCACAATATTGCCTGATAAGCAAAACACCAATGAAAAGATCAATTTGTGTGCATGCGTGCTTGTCACTCATTAAAAACATTTAGATGCATCCAAAACAAATGTTCTCTCATCGCCGTTCTTGGCAGCAAAGAGTTGGCGATCCTAAGAGGAACAAAGTAAGTGGGTACCATAAACTCCACATAAACCCGTTAGTTGAAGTGGAAATGGGTTAATTTTTAAGAATTAAGCTGCATTATAAAGAATTACTTTTAAAGGTGTGGACAAATTGAATTTATTACATATATTTGGTAATTATTATCATATCAATTATTTTATTGCATTTAGTTTTCTTACTCTTGTTTGAAAAAATTGTTTCATTAATTTATATTGCAATATTCCAGTATAATGCAAATTATTTTGTAAATTGGTATATTTTATTGATATAATCTTGTATCGGAAGTTTTAAAATTTGGTATAAATTTAGATTCTTCATTTCACAGAGTTGGAATTTCATACTTTTCTGTAAATTTCTAAATTAATATATATATATATTTACCTTTCTTGTTGGAGGAAGTTCTGCTCTTTTGAACTTAATTTTTTTGTTGTTTCCTTTTTAAAAATCTAAAATTCATTCATTTCTCCATTTAAATTTAAAATTTACTTTATTACATATGTCTTCATGTGAATTAGGAAATACATGAATTACTTTTCTTGAAAGCTTTAATGCATTTTTTTTGTGAATTTCTGTTTCGTATGAGAAGTAAAAGAAAATTGTTTTTTTTTTATTGCTACAGTAATTTTAGTGAGTAATTTAAATGTCATAATATTTAATAACTGAAATGTAAGTTATTATTATTGATGTCATTTTGAAATTAATTTTGAATGGTGAAATGGTTGAGGAAATATACCCACAAAAGTTTTTAGGGTGCAATTAATTTTGTTTGAATTTATAAATAATTTGTTTTAGGGTTTTTTTTTATCATTAACTATTATTTGTAAGTATATGATTTCCTAAAAAAATATTTTTTGTATTTAATCTCTGCCCATTTAAAAATGATTAAAATTTATGGTTTCTAATTTTACTTCTAAATTATGATTCTTTGGCTTAATTTTTATTGAGCCAAATGATTACACTTAAAAATTAATTTTCTAAATCTATTATTATGACTACAATTGACAAATTAGTTCAAGGATAGTAAAAAGAATAGTTTTTATATGATACAAATCAGGTCATTCAAGTGAAACGTAGACAAATCAGGTTATTTTAGAAATACTTGTCATGCTGCCACAAAATGGCAGTATAGGAGAGCTGGCTATGTGTAGAAACTGTGCAGAATATATGAATTTCTAGTGACAACTTTGCCATGTATCAAAATGATTTATAACAGCAAAGGTGTGTGATGGATACACCCAAGCTTAATTTTTGTGCAAAGAAGGTATGATGGCAGATGAAATTTGTCACAAAGTGTGATTTTGCTTCAGGATAATGTAAGGTTGCACGATGCCAAAGCAACAAAGGACACTCTGCATGCTTTCTGCTGGGAAGTGTTGCATCACCCACCTTAACAGATTTATCAGCTTGTGATTACCACATGTTTGGTCTATTAAGATGGCCCTGAAATGCCAGCGCTTTATCAGCAGTCAAGCAATGCTTGATGCTGTGGATGAGTGGCTCCATCATCAGCCTTCGCTCTTCTTCATGGAAGGTATCAAAAATCTTATACCACATTGGGACATTTGCATGAACAATGGGGGTGATTATCTGAAGGCTCTCTCGAAGCCTCATTACTATGCTTGATTGCTGTAATGTTCATTTCCAATAAAATATCTGAAATTTTTCAGATGTTTCTATGTTTTCCTTGAATGACCCTTATGTATGAAGATTGATTTTTCTGTGTAAGTCTAATTTGTTAAATACTGCTGAAGATTTTATTCTAAAGCTATTTATTTTTATGGTAATTTAGTTTCTGTACTGCTTATACAAAATCCTTAACGAAATTATTGCTTTTTGTTTTACATCTGTTGATTCATATCTTTATTAGTTTTATTTTTAGTTTATTTCAGTTATATTGTGTTTCGACCGTTTATGAATGAGGTCTTAGTTGGAAAGATACGTAGCTGCAGTAGAGAAGGTGTTCATGGTATGTGACTGAAATATTTAATTAACATTTGTTGCTTCATGCTAAAGGACAGTCAATTTCTCTTTCTTATGCATTGCTAATTAGATGTACTGTGCAATTACATTACTATATAACTTTTTGATATTTATTTTCCTATATATTAATATTTTATTATTTTTCTATTTATTTTTGCGTACCTATTGGTTAATTTATTCAGTCAGGTTTTTTTTTTTCCCACTTAGAAATGTGGACAAAAGTATAAACTTCTTCTTGCCATTTGGTATCTTTTCTGTGCTTTTATCTTTCCTAGTTTAAGGGGAGTCTTGTTTGCACTGATTCTATTCAAATGCAGTTCAAGGTGAATTGCAGTAAATCTAGATCTTATTGGAGATTTTTATTTTCTTTTGTAAATAACTATTCACGCTGATAAGTTTTTCTAAACAGGGAAAAATTTTTGTATGCTTATTTTCTCCAAAACTGTGTGAAATTCAAGCATCGATTCTCCACTGTATGTTGCCATTAATTGGAATCGCACTGGATTCTTTCCATCTGCATATGGCTAGTTACCTTCTGATATGATTAGATTTTTATGATATGATTAAAAACTGAAGAAAACAAAATGTTTGAATTTTACAGACCTAGTTTAAATTTTGTTTCAAATGTTTGAATTTTGAAGCTTTAAGTTTCTTCATGTATTTTTAATGCAATTCCGCATAAATTCAATTAATAATTATGTTTAATTAGATATTTTTAAGAATTTAACTTTTTTAATTAAAATTGGTTATATGCCTTCATTTTAAACTGCATATGGTCCATAGGCTGTGTTTTAAATTTTTGTATAAAATAAAAATGCTGCAGCATGCATTTTTATTAATTGTTTTTCTGTTTTGTTATATCAGGGTTCGTACGCGTCCTTACAAGTCCTTACTTTTACATTTAGTCCTTAAAAGTCCTTACAGATCCTTATTTTTATGTGCCATTTTTAAAAAGTCCTTGAAAGTCCTTATTTTTTACTCTGCCATTATTAAAAAATTTAAAATTTCACTGATTATCGTTTTTCTAATTCCTTCTTCTTGGCGGCTCTAATCTCGGTCGACGTGGCGCTCGCGGAATGCGGTGGGGGTGGGGGGACGACACTGCTCGTGTTCTACGAATCCATATCCATCGCATACACTTTGGGAAATAAGGGAGGAGTTACAGATGGCCTTTATTGGTCCATGGTTCCATAGGAATGATCGTCAAAAGTGCTGTTACCATTTTTAGAACAGTATTAAAGTTATAAACCTTTACTTCCATTTTTTGCAAGTGATGTTTTTAAAACTTGTTAATTCAACTTCAGTGACCCAAACTTGTATAATGATAAAAGTTAAGTGTATTTAGGATTTGCTGCAGAGCAACTAATAAAGAAAAGATAAAAAAATAAGGAATTAGCAGACAAGGATGTTTTCACACTCAGACAGGATAGTCGGAAAAACATCAACAATGATAAAACATTTCATGCAGAAATGTCCTGTGAATTACGCACTAGTAAGACCTGCAATTTGCATTGATCCACGAGTAATGGCTGGATATCCCGAAAAAGCACAGGAAAAAATGAAAAAAGTATTGATTGTATTGTCGCAAAATAAACGTATTTTGGGAAAAGATTGCGACGAAATTTTGTTACTCTATACAGATTTTCTGTTAAATATTGTAAAGCCAAATTCATTTGAATTTTCTTCTTTCAATCCAAAGAGCGATTCCCTTGATAATTTTTTACAAACTTATTTTAGTACTAATCATTATGAAAAAGTTTGGAAGATTATCAAAATGGTATTAATACTGTTACATGGACAATGAGGCTTTTCGGTGAACAAGGCCCTGGAAATAGAAAATTAAAAAGATGCTTCATATATTTTCCAGCGTGTAAATTATGAATTTATTAAGCTGTCTGGGGCTATTTATGACTTAAAAATTACTAAAGAAATGAGGACGGCTGCCACCTCAGCTAGACCAAAATACATGCAGTATTTAGAAAGTGAGAGATCCAAAGAAAAGACTGAAACAAAACAACTGAAACGAAAAGCTCTTGAGGAAGAAATAAATTTTTTAAAACAAAAGAAAATGTTCCTCCAAACGGACATGCACCAAACAAATGAGAAAGCAAACGATTTAGCTAATTTATGTCAAAGGACATAAATTTATTTATTCAATCGCATGAACTAAGAAAAACAATTTCTGAAAAAGAAATTAAAATAACTACCTTGGATGTAAAATTGAATGAAAAACGTTTGGAATTAAAAGATATTTAATTTGATTACCAGTTTATTAACTCATATTTTTAGGAGTTTTGTTGTGTTAAATTTGTAATGTATCTTCTATGTTTTATATTATAATTTATCATTTAATAGGTTGAATTTGCAAAAATGAGATTTTATTTTAAAATGCGTGCGGCAATTCGTTAAGTTTATTCAATTTAGAGGTCCTTATTTTTTGGCTTTTTTAGTCCTTAAAAGTCCTTGATAGTCCTTGATTTTCTTTTAAGGAAATGTGTACGAACCCTGTATATAGTAAAAACTATTGAACATAATTGAAATTGTTATTATTTTAAGTTCTAAAAGCTACTCAATCCAGGCTCTTTAATTCAGTTTATGGAAACACATAATTTTTTATCAGAACTACCTACTTTATTTTTATATTAATAAGTTTCAAAGATATTTTGCATATGTTACATGAAGGAGAATAAAATTCAATTTTTTTTTCACTTTTTAGCCCAATGGCTCAAATTAAGCTGATAAATATATCAAACCATGCATGATCTTCTGTATCTAAATGTTCTTCACAAATGTGCTTGGAAATCCTTTTTAGAGGTACAGAGGAGGCATTTCAAAATTATTTCTAGTTTAAAATACATTATTTAACCCTTAAAAGCCAGATTTTTTTTTTTATTTTAAAATGTTTTTTTGACTTTCACTTCTTGAGTTAAACATGGGAAAAATACTTTTAAAAATCCTATTTTGCTGTAAATATGGTTTATGGCTAAAAAAACAGTCTGTTATCAACAGACAACACTGGGCTTTATCTCGGAAAAAAATTTCCTTGATGAAATTCTATGTCAAACATAATTTTAATAAATATAATACAAATAAGGAATTTTCTTCAACATTGTAGAATAAAAAGTGGGATGGTATATAAGTCTGGCTCCAGCTAAAAGATGCATCACTCAAACATCAATTTATTTTTATTTTTTATCGATGCTCAACTGCCATCTATATATTTAATAAATTAGTTTATTAAAAAAATTCAGTATGTATCTATTAGTAAAAACAGTGGAAAGCTTCAGTCTCAAGATTTTTAGAAGACAAAGTGAATATATTCTTAAAACAGCACTGGGCTTCAGTTAATATATGAGAAGAAAAAATGAAGTAATGGGAAAAAAAAAAATTCAAATATTAAATTGTTAGTACAGTACAAACCTCTCAATACCCTCGTTCGAGAAAAATTGGCAGCTCAGGAGGGTAACATCTGAAGGAGTTTTGTTCTAATTTGAATCAATTTGCTATATACATAATATAAACAAGTCGACATATTTCTTATTTAAAATGTTGAGACTTATCTAAAGAAAAATATTACTTTATTTAATAATTTTTTTACATTTTTTTTGAAAAAAGGATACAGACTTTTACCCTTCTAATATACATTCATAACCACACCAATTTTTCCCCAAAATTTATACTCCACCACCAAAAAAAACATTTTTCAAGATCGTTTTCAGTTTAAAAATGAAATCTCTATACGTCGTTTTTATTACTAAATGGGACCAGTAAAACCCCACCCTCATGACGTTCAGAGGGGTTGGGTGGCGTTATAGAGTTGTGTATTTTAACATTGGTCTATCATGGGCCGAAAAAAAATCGTATACGAAAAATTGAGCAGTAGGTGGCGCGATTCAGAAAAAAGTTTTCACTGTAACCAGAAAGTTTTTTAGCTAAAATTTCTGCCAGAGTGAAAATTAAATGAAGAAGGTTGTAAATGTTAGTAGGGGTGTAGGCACTTCATTCTAATTGTTTGAATCAACTAATCCTGTCATGAAAATAGGGTGCAACTTTTGTAATAAATAAATTATAAAATGAATATCTCATTTTGAGGGTTTTTTGTTGTCATTTGTCTTCATGGATTTAGGATAAAAGTAATATTATATAGTGTTAAATAATTTAATTTTGAGAGATTGGAGACTGTCTGGTCACTGCAGTACTTTACCAAAGTGGCTTGGTTCATTACTAGGATTGCTCTCATTGTATACAGATTAATAGTTCAATTTTTAGAAAATAATAAGCAATATAATAACACGGTAATTGGAATATCAAACTTTAAGAATTTTATGCAGTGATCTTATGAAGTTCTAAGCAAAATCAGGCCACAAATAATTCTTGTGAAGTTCACATAGAAAAGTTGTAGAGAACACTGATATGTTAATAAGGAAAATCATGT
>BGPR01035672.1:0-12043 GCA_013235015.1 Araneus ventricosus | reverse complement strand
TAAAAGAATATTCAAATCCAGAATCCGCCATCATTTGATCTTCCTAGAAATTCTAATGAATGTTGCGAACCGTTATACATATACATATTTTTAATAACAAATTGAAAGTCCCTCCCCCATGTTAAAAAAAGCAAACATCGCAGCGAAAATTGTCCTCATTTTAGTCACGTGACTTAAGGTTAAGCATTATCGGCTTGTTAATAAAATGTAACTGTTTAACTATTTTACTGTAACTGTTTAGTTACTCAACATTCTTTATCAGTATTTAATTTTTCAACTAATATGTGTTTATTATTCATCTAAGACAGTATTTCCGGATATGTAACCTAAGACTAACTCAAGTGGGCCAAGGAATTTCATTGTTCATGGGGGCAATTCGAAAATGGATTCGTTCCGAGTTTAAAAGCAACCATCTACAGTGATTTAGCTAGTATATATAAATTATCAGATCGAAAAGGCACATTTTTCTTTAGGATCAAGTCGCTAAATAATATTAAAAAAATTATATAAAAGAAGTTTTTAATCCTCGCAACCATTTAAAAAAGAAAATGGTGAAAATTCGAAAACTTAATTCACACCTGAATTTCAGTTCTCCATCATATGTTCGGAAAATTTACTTACTGTGTTTCTCAACAATATTCCTAGTGATTCCTTACTAAAAATTATCATTTAAGAACCTTCAATGAACAATTCAATTTTTGAATATTAAAAATTATTTATATTTCACATGGGGGGCATAAGAATTTTCGAAAGGCTTAGGTGGGGCATGGCACAAAAAAAGTTGGGAAATACTGATCTAAGACTAGGCTGCGGTGAACTAGTGGCAGTTAAGTTTAGTTCAGTTATATTGACGTCCCGTTTTGAAGCAACAAGAGGAGTATTTTAAACCGCGGTCAGATGACGAATACGAGATCAGACGAGAATGTAGCCAATAACCAACTTTCAAGGAAAAAGATAGAATTAACAATCAGACATATTCATGAATATGAATTCCTGTTCAAACCAGATTCATAACGGCAACAAATAATGGTTGTAGTGGCAACAACTAATTGTTCAAGTGTGATTCATAGTGACAACTAATTGTTCAAGTGTGATTCATAGTGGCAACAAATAATTGTTTAAGTGTGATTCATAGTGGCAACAACTAATTGTTCAAGTGTGATCCATAGTGGCAACAACTAATTGTTCAAGTGTGATTCATAGTGGCAACAACTAATTGTTCAAATGTGATTTGTATATGCTTCAGACTTAATAGTGAAAATAAACTTTTATTCACTGCACACTTGTTTTTTAAATGAGACTGATACTGTGAAACATCTTGAATAGATAGAACTGCTTGAACTGCTTCTATTTATAGGTTGTTGTTTTCATAGTGTTTAAGTTTACTATTCATTTATTATTGATATTTTTCATTTTCAATTCTGTACATTTCTGGAAATTGTTTTGTAAATTTTGTTTCTCAATAAAATGGCGCTGGCTCTGGTGTTCGTGCTTTATCCATGTTGTACTCTTTTAAAACCGATGAGGTGACTCTAGTAGTCATAGGTATCGGGGGTTCAGAGTGGCGGTAGGTGTTTTTTATAGTAACACAAAGTTCAGTAATTTCCACATGGCAACACATCGACACTTGGCTGGTTCATGGTTCAGTCTCGATTTGTGTAGGATTAGGCGCAACGTACACAATTTTTATACAACAGCAGTTAAATATTTAAGTATCTGGGAGAAATAAGAACATCAAAACTTTTAAGGGATGGCAGCTATAAAAAAAACTTTCGAAGTATAAAAGTTGTGACAGCCTTTCGTGGCACAAAGCACATCGAAACTGATCACAATTTCCAGCCAAGTGTCGATGGAAATTACTCAACTTTGTGTTATTAAAGAAAACTTTTGAGTTGTATTTTATGAAAATGTAATAACGTTTATCGTCATGTTCTTTAACGCATTCACGCCAGACGCTGCAATTCACGTTTCTCTCCTCTGAGGGTGCTTTGCTTTATCGAGTGGCGCCGAACTGAAGTGAAAAATGGAATTTCAGCGCAATGATAACCAATGCTGCTCTTTATTTTTTTACCACCATTGCTGTCATGTTTTTGTCAGTACTTTGTTTGAAATGTTTTTAAAAATCGCACAGAAGTAAATAATCAATTATGTTTATAGTATCGAATTACGTTTATATTATCGAATTTATTATATAAGCTATGTTTACAATATTGAGTTGAAATAAAATAAATCATACTTTTTCGATTAATATACGTTAAATTTTCATTATTTTAATTTTCAACTATATGGAAATTTTTTCTTTTAACTAAACCAACTAAATTGGTGGTGGTACGTACCGCCTGGTCAAACATTCAAGTGCCAGCCACCTGTGGCAAGCGCCGTCCGATGGAACATATAAGTGCCAGCCACCTGTGGCAAGCGCCGTCCGATGGAACATATAAGTGCCAGCCACCCGTGGTACGCGCTGCCCGATGGAACATTTAAGTGCCAGCCACCCGTGGTACGCGCTGCCCGATGGAACATATAAGTGCCAGCTACCCGTGGTACGCGTCGGCGTGAACGTGTTAATCAAAAATTATGAGGTAAGGGAACCCCTACAATAATTTGTGGACACCTTATATAAAATCATGGGCTAGTCCAGTGTTTCCCAATGTGGGCCCACGCCCCACAGGAGGCAATTTGATTGTTAAGGGGGCAGTACCAAGAAGAACTTGCGCAGGAATGCAAAATGATGAGTCAGTTAAATCTTTATTTAATATTAAAGGAACAATGGCTTTGTCAGGAAACAGAAATCAAATATCCAAATTCAACCAAATGTGCAAGAAAATTATAGTTACCGTTTCCATCTTCATATTTTGCTGAATGTGGATTTAGTGCCATAAATTATTTGCTGCTAAAAAAAAGGCTGGATATCACACAAAGGGGAGACTTGAGACCGAAGCTAACTAAATTAAAACCAGACATAAAATCTCTTTGCAGCAAGCACCAAAGGCAACGATCTGATTAAATTTAAATAATAAATAATTAATACTAATAAAAATAATAAAGAAAAATCTTTCATAAAAATTATTTCATACATGAATTTGGGTGTTTCGCAACAGCTTCCTAGTGATTTCTTGCTAAAATCTATCATTTAAGTTTCTTCACTCAACAGTTCAATTTTTGAATATTAAAAATTATGCATATGTTATATCGGGGGACATATGAATTTTAAAAGGACTTAGGTGGGACGTGTCACAAAAAAAGTTGGGAAACACAGGGCTAGTCCAAATTTTTAAAGGACTTGATTACGAAAATTAAAGACGGCTTTTGATGAATGGTTGGGTGGCGAACCTACAGGGGCCAACGAACGTATTAAAAACGCTTTTAATTTTATCTAGAAAGATTTCTTAAAAAGCACGCAAAATTCGAACTTCAACACGTTCTCCATAAGAACAATGGAGAACGTGCAAAAGCGAGCGTTCCAAGTGCCTTACTCCAAGCCGACACAAACAAAAGGTTAAGTGCAGGGGTTATCGGCACTTTCGCGCCGAAGGGTTATCTCGACCGGTCATGGGAAGGAATTCGACAGCCAGACAGCTCATAACAGCCACTCTTCCATCCTCTCACTTTTAGGAAAGAAAAAACTTTTAAACCTTTTTTCGGAAACGAATCTTTCGACTCAAAAACTTGTTTCTAAATGCAGTTCTTTCTTCATGACATGATGCAATAATTTGTTTCAACAAACCATTATTCATCGTTGATGGTGAAAAAGCATCTGAACTTCTGTATAGCAAGCTGGTTGTGTTTCGTAAGGAACGTGATATCACTGGAATTATTTTATTTTTTTCCCAGTAATTGCAATGGAAACCTATAATTTGCGGTTTTAGAGATGGCATTTAAAAAAATCGTTTGGGAACGCATAAAGAATTGAGTAACATAACAGTTTGAAAGTAATGACAGACAACGATGTTCGATGATGAGTATCATAACAGTTTGCAAATTAAGGACAGGCAATGATGTTCAAATGATTTTTTAAATCAAAATTTCGCTTATATATAAATCTTTTGAATAAATTTTGAATAGCAGAAGATTATTTCTGTGGAAAAAAAGAACTTCTTAAATACCATTATCAAATTTTGTAATAAATAGGATCAGTGCGAGAAAAAAAAAATACAGTAGCGAGAATGCGAAAACTTATAGAAGAGGCCTGGTTTTCCCAAAAAGGAAAACTAACTCAAGATTCCATAGAAAAAAATATATATGTAACATCTTTACTAAAGATGAAATGTAGAAGATCTGAGTCAAGGAAAAGACGTTAGTTGAGTCAATCTTCTTTTATTCAGTCATTGAGGATATTTCTTCATGGGTAAAGGATTCAGTTCTTACGTAGCTCCATGACCAGAATAGAAGAGGTAAAGCGCGAGGCTGCGCGACATTGTTATTCGTTTACATGTTGCAGTGAAAAAGGGCAGACAGGAATGCGCAGAACGCTTGAGTACCCAGAGAAGGGAATTTTCCTGGAACGACTCGTGACTCGAAAAGAAAGTTGCAGTGCTCTTATTACGGTAGAAGTAATTAAAATGAGGTGTCGTTAAAAGAAGTTAAGAAAATTAAAAATAAAAATATCACATATTTATATATCTGAAGATGATAAGAATTTTGCTGATCTTACTTTTAACTGATATGGGCTGCCGAAAAATCAATTTCGAGACTATCAGAATAACAGAGATATTTAGCAAAATTTTACATCTAATTCATTAAAATGCCATTTAAAACAGTCGAAATTCTCAAACTCTTTGAAAAATCAAATGACAAGTATCAGTCTTCAAGCCATCTGTCCACGAACAGTGCAATACTACTTTTCTACAAAGTTACTGAAACACTGAGTGCATTTGCTTATTTATAGTTCTGTATTTGGTGCAGACTTAAAAAAACTATAATTTAAGAATAAGAAATTCCGAAGCATAAGAGGACCATGTTAGATTTACAAATGATAATTTTGCAGACATGTATAAGCTATATCATTTTACTATATCCTACTTAAATGGCCCTAAATATGATGCTAACGTATCTGAAAAAAAATTAAAAGCCACTTAAGATATTTTATACAATTAAACTCTATTTTAAAACGAAAGCTGTTTAATATCTTGAAGTCTTCCTATAGCTCTGAGAGATGTAGAAACACGTATTATGTCATTCACCCCGCGATTCGGTCGCTCGTAGCGCTCGCATATTCACGGATCCTACGTAGTATCAACCACAGAGAAAGAGTACCAGAGTTTCACTCCGGAGTTTGGTTAACTATCGCAGCGCCACCTACGCTGGACAGTCTTTGTGCGAGAACTACAAACCATAACACGACGCCATATTGTATATCGAACGAAAAGCAACCGAAACGCCGCCATGTTGGGTTGCCGGTTTAATTCTTGCTGCTCCTTGTCAAATTTCCCAGATTATTTATTATAATCGTTTTTTTTTTTTAGAATTAGGCCCAATACTTTATTTAGAACTGTTTACATCGTTGTCATGACGATAGGGTTTGAAATAACAGTTTACATAGATGTCATGACGATAGGGAAACTCTCGCATCACAGTGACGTAGTCCGATTAGTTCCCACTGTCACACAATGGTGGCGTACTGTCTACGTGAAGTGCAATGTTAAAAAAGTTGCCATTAGTATCTATGGGAGTGAGACCTCTGTATCTGTTTCTCTGTAGTATCAACTTGAGTTGGCATTGATTACAATTCTTTATAATATGCATAAGCCGCACATAACTGAGTAATAGAATAGTTTTTACTATGATGATAAGATGAATTTTACAAACTTAAAAAAAAAAGGCGTTTGTCTATAATTCATCATTATTTTAAGAACATTAATACTGTCGAGACATCTGGGGAGAGAACTTGCTCAACTTCGAATTCTGAGGGTGTCCTTTGCACCTGAAAAAAAAAATGCAATCTTAAGGGTTCTTAGGATCTTCAGTTATATTAACGTCCCGTTTATGGAAGAAAAACGAGTCCTACTTTGTGATGAACCTCCTAATTTTGAAACTGCGGTCAAATGACGAGGACGAAACTCTCACCCTCCCTCTCCAAGTTTCTCCTGCTAGCATCCCCCCCTCCAAGCTGCCACATAATATCAATGGGCGTGCGTTTGAACGTGCAACAGGCTCACATAGACCCGGTGCACACTAGCCGATTTGTGTCTTTGAAGCTATAAAAATAACAATAGTAACCCACATGTCCCCTGTGGAGACATACAGGAGGAATGGGGGTTACTATTGTTATTTTCATAGCAATAACAATAGTAGCCCACATACCCCCTGTGGAGACACACAGGGGGAATGGGGGGTTACTATTGTTATTTTCATAGCAATAACAATAGTNACCCACATGCCCCCTGTGGAGACACACAGGGGGAATGGGGGATTACTATTGTTATTTTCATAGCAATAACAATAGTAACCCACATGTCCCCTGTGGAGACACACAGGGGGAATGGGGGTTACTATTGTTATTTTTATATCTTCAGCGTCACAAATTCGCTAGTGTGCACCGGGTCATACACGATGAATCGGTGAAATCGGGTTTCGGGCCTGGAGGCCTCAGGCCCCGAAGCCGGTACCTTAATACTAGGCCACCACGGCAGCGATCTTAAGAAAAAATCGTGACTAATGCGATCTGAACACATCTGTAACTATTTTATAGTTTAGCATCGTCATATAATTTTCTTTCTGATTGGTCTATTTACCATTTTTACTGCTTTTTTTCTAGTTCATTTTATATAGTGATTCTTCGTATGTTATCGCTAATTAGCCACGTAGAAAAACTTATATCGTGCATTTTAACTCAATAATGAGAGAATTTTGTAAGACGCATATATCCCAACAGGTACTTTCCGCCAAATGATTGTGCCCACAAACAAACAAATAAAAACTAAATTTTTAAAAAAATATTAACAAAAATAATATAGGACGAGGCAAACTAACAGGCATTTCGTTTCAGAAATACTTATTAATATTCTGCTAGGACATATATGGCCCAGAGGAATTTATAAAAAGTGATAAATGGTGCATTTTGTGACCACCCATTGCTAATTTCCCATTATCCAAATTCAAGACCGAGAAGTTTAAGTTTTCAATAACTCGATAGCTTTCGAATTTGCCTTAATCGAGTTACAGACGTGTTTCGTTATATAATACATAATGGGCATACAATAGAGTCTCGGTAATCCGGACTAGATGGGATCGGACCATGTCCGGATCACCTAATGTTGGGATTAAACAGAATTTGCCTCAAAAAGCACGTAATGCAAATATTAGACGGGTGAAATTATTTCATAAATACATTCAACTTTTCCTACATCTTAATTAACACAGCTTAGTAATAGTATGTGCGCATTATTATTTCGTACTGATCTTTCACTAAAAATAGTATATCCTTTTTAGAAAAATCTCGTCCGGATTAACCGGATGTTCGGACAAGCGGGACTCTACTGTACGTCAAATATAAAGTGCAAATTTAACTTCGGAAACCATTATGCATCTTGCGGGAGAAAAAAGAACATAACGACACAGCGTAAAATAGCGTGCATTTAGATGTTAGACGACATGTGCACTGACGCCACGTGAACAGATTCCATTAATATTTCAGTATTAATGCGTAGCACACTTCGCTTTCCAATCCTTTTAAAGTAAAAGGCAAAAAGATCACGCGTGCAGTTTTTTTCCTTTCAGTAAGCATATTTTTATGACTTTAAAACTCGAAGTCGGCCTCTTGGAAGTTAATTTTACTTGCCCCAGAAGAAAGAAAAACAAGCACATTAAAAATACATTTGGGGAGAGCATAAGTCTCCAAGATTACGGCGCAAATCTCCCTTTCTGTATTCGACATTTTAAAGAATGATTGAAGGCTTTCTTTCAAATGCACATTCCAAACAACTTCCTGGAAAAGGCTTCCTTTACTTCTTAGACGACTTTATTATTATTCTGACGCCGGTCAACGCCCCAAGACCACAAAACGCCGAAAAGATTTCCATGTTTTCTGCGTCTCGTTGCACAACTTAACGAACGCGCTCCGTGTACTGTCGGTTCAATGTTGGGTCTTCCTTTCACCGACTCTAAACACAAGAGTGAATCAGTTCAAAACGATTCAGATTAAACAGGGCAACATATATTACAAAAATACATTTTTATCGTCTATTTGAAATCAGTAGCTCTAAATTTCTTACCGTGCACCCCCCCCCCATAAGTAAATAGAAGGACGATGTCGGATTTTATGTACAGCTTGAAAAATATTAAGGGAACATACGACTCTTGAATCTCGAAAAAATGTTGGAAAACTGTCAAGTTCGATACATTAAATCTCTGAAACAATGCATTTCACAAATTCACTTTCTTTTCTAGAAAAATACCTGTTCTTTCTCTTATAGTACACACATTTTCAATCCTTCATATTGGTATGTATTTATTTGAGAGAGTAATAAATATGGGTATAATTTTTGGAGAAAAAATGAGATAGTCACCTTGCGCGCATGATTACGGATAAAATATTTATCTAAACACAATATTTTGGATATTTAAGTAATCCAAACAGTCTGTTTAAGAAATTGAACCTCAATTTTTTAATATTTAAATTTAATTTCTATTTTATATAACGATTTGAAATAAAAATGTTAAAAATAGTTAACTTTTCAACTTTTCTGACCACCCCAAAAAAACTTCTTTAGAGAAATATACACAAAAATGTGGTTCAATTTGTATAACATAGCAAAATACATATTTGGTTAAAAGTTTTATGTAAAAATATTCAATAGTTCTTGAGATATCGTGCGCGCAATATTAAAAAAAAAACACAATTTGAGATACATGGCACTTTAAAGATATGGTCACATTCAATGTTTACGTTGAAGAGCTGATACATTTTCCTTTATAACTTTCATAGTTATGGGAATTTTTTAACACGGATTGTTTTAAATTGTTCAGAAAAGACAGGGGAATAATATATATATATATATATATTTTCATAAAATCGAAAATTTTCGAGGTTTAACAGTCGTATGTCCCCTTAAGTCTAATATTTAAAATTAGAAATATAAATTTTAATTCTGTAAGGTGTTTCAAATGCATCGCGCGCAAACTTCTCGAGGAATAGAGTGATTAGTCGGAATTATAGCATAACTAAGCAGGATCGGAAACATCATCTTACCGTGCACAGAAACAGAGAGTTTTAGTTTCAGCTACATTAAGGTTCCGTTTTAAAACAACACGAGGGCTATTTTGGGACGGACCTCGTAATTTTGAACCGATGTCTGATGACAAGGACGACAACTGAGCTCGCACGCCCTTCTCCAAACTTCCACACCACGCCAGCGGGGGGACGTTTGGTCACTAAGTATGATTTAACGTGCAACAGACCACATACACGGCGGATCTTCTGTGGAATCGAGTTTCGAACATTTAACCCTCCGACGCCGAGACCTTACCACTAGGCCCCCCACAGAACTATAGACAAGAACCTATTAAACGAGTAACGTGGTTTTATTAATAGAAGTAAAGATACATTGGAAAGATACACAGAGGTCACGAAAGCTGTTCAATGTAAAGCACACCTAGAACCAAAAAAACACTTCTGGAAGATTTCAAAAGTATCTTGAGCCACAGAGAAGAAGAAGTGAGGTTGAAGACAGTTGACAGAGTTGAAGTTTTAATATATTCTGAAAGAGATGGTATATTAACTTTATCAACAAAAATTAATTTCCGGAAGTTTAAAAAAAATTATGATCTGAAAGAACTTTTCAGAATAATAAAGAATAAGTGAAATTTAATAATTTGAAAAATACTTTATACTTCTTAAATTATGCATCCATACGTTATAAATTTGGTACTCTACAAGAGACGAATAAGTTTTTTTAATGTTCCAGATTTATTTTTAATTTCTGTAATAAAGAATAGGTGAGTCTAGTGAGAAAAAATAAATGTCAGATTAACAATATATCAAAAGAAATTAGTTATTAAATTTAATAATCGTCAAAGACGAGTTAAAAATGCAGAAAAACGAATTATTGTTTACATCGTTGTCATGACGATAGGGATTGGTTTCGTTTCTATTCGCGTAATAGTGACGTCACGGTGACGTATACCGGTTAGTTCCTTGAATGGCGAGTGGTGGCGTACTGTCTATGTGAAAGGCAATGTTAAAAAAAGTTGCCATTAGGGCCTATGGGAGTGAGACCTCTGATTCGTCTTCTCTGTGTCTTGAGCAGCAGTGGTAATTACAGTGATGTGTAGAGCAATTTTCTGAGCATTGTTCACGGGGAAATCGTATATCAAAGCTCTCAACTGACACATAAAAATTAACCAAGACGAGGAAGGCCAGCGTAGGAGGCCATCCCTTAATGTTGACGACCATCTTTTCTGAAACTGGCAGGGAAACATCATATTGGACATTTTACAGCGTAGGCTGGACCCGAAATTTATCCAAAAGTTCTGGCAAATAAATCCTCCAGAAATATTCAGTAACTCGAAGCACTCAGTCATAAGTTGTGGCCCCATTAAATGGTCCTTAAAATGCTGAACCAAACATTTACTCACACTTACACCGCCACGTGTTTGGATAATGGCGGTTTTCCTTGCGCCATCTACAGCATGAAGATGATGTTACCAACCCGGCATATCTATATGATTCTGGTTCTTCTCTAGGAGCACCCCACTTCCACCTAAGTTTGTACATGCTATAGAGCAACACCCTGTATTTTTTCAAACGACAGTACTTACGTATTAACGCCACCGAGACTACAGATTGGCGGTAATGCGCCAATAAAGAGCAATCTTGTTTACAAAAACCGCCAAATTGGCGGCACTTATAAACCGCCAAATCTGTAGCTGCGGTGGCGTTGGCGGTACTTAAAAACCGCCAAATTGGCGTTAACACGTAAGTACAAAACCCGCCAAATTTGGCGGCACTTAAAAACCGCCAAATCTGTAGCCTCGGTGGCGTTAATACGTAAGTACCCAAACGACTATAATAAAATTTTCATTGTCTTGGAAGAAAATTCAAACTCACTAATCTTACTAGGATTCTGAGGGTCATACCAAGTCCCCATGAATTGATATTTTCCGGAGTTGCACGATTGATGGTTTCGAGCAATTAATTCGCGAATTAGCACAGTGGACTGAGCAAGCAATTAACAACGGCGATCTTCTTTCAGTTTCATAATAGGCGGCAGCCAATTGTCAATAACTGCCGCTCAACATTAAGTTCATAATAAAGATTGCCTTAATCTGACATGCTTTGATTCTACTACTTGCAGATGCCACAGGCTGATTGCAACGATACTATTTTGCATACGGCAGTTTTATTTAGGTCATTAAATAAAAGGTTTCAAAATGCCATAATAAAGTAAAACTATTGAGAGTGGGTCACATAATTTTGAAGTACTTTCAAATAGTGAGGATGAAAGCCGAACCGGCAATTCAAAACTTCACCGACACATCAATATTAGAACATGGGGTATTCATATATTCGACGCACATCAATCACCCTCGGTGCACAATCGACACTCGTCAGAATCGAGATTTTGCCACCGGCCAGACGCCAATTTAAAAAGGTAAGAAATGTCAATATACACTACTCATAGAATAGAATTATTTAAATTATATTTTATATAACTCTGACCTAAAAGGAAACTCATTTGGACAGGACTACCCCTCCCCCCCCAAAAAAAAATCAGAATACCTACAGGTGTCCTGTGGATGTTTCCAGTTTTTGTGCTCGGTAAACCACACCAGACAGTTGTCTGCAACCTGTTATTGGATAACAGAAACTCTAAATAAACTGAACTGGATAGGGTTACCCACCCACCCTAAAAAAATTAGGATCCGTAACTATAGATGTCCTGTGGATGTATCCAGTTTTTGTCCTCGGTAAACCACACCAGACAGTTGTCTGCAACCTGTTATTGGATAACAGAAACTCTAAATAAACTGAACTGGATAGGGTTACCCACCCACCCAAAAAAATTAGGATCCGTAACTATAGATGTCCTGTGGATGTATCCAG